>CAUYTI010131776.1:0-59213 GCA_963575145.1 Galago senegalensis | reverse complement strand
GGCATCTTTATTTTCATGTTCACTTCAGCATTTTCACAATAGCCAAGATACAGAATCAACCTAAATGTTCATCAACAGGTGAATGAATACAGATATTGTGACACATACACACGATGGAATATTATTCATCCCTACGTAAAACGAAAACACTTATCATTTGCTAACCTATGTCTCATTTCATTCTCATAAGAGCTGGTTCTTGCAAAGTAGATAGTCCATTTTGTAAATGAGAATATTGAGGCCACGGTCACATACAAGTGGTGGAGTTAATATTCAAGCCAGGCTACCTAATTCTAAAGCCTGAGAGCTTTCGTCAGCACTTGCCTTTTCCTTGAGAGTTTCTTGGGTCATTGTTTAGGAACTGCCTAGGCTGATGAGTAGGGCTTGTTAAGCTAGGTGGATCAGTGGATATGTGTAGAGGAGAAGCCTCTCAATCACAGAGCTGTCAGGGTCAGGGAGAACTGACTTATTATAAAGGCCCTCTCCCTCTTCCAGCTCCTTCCTTCCTTTAGGGGAGGATTTCTTAACCATGGTTCTATTGATGCTGTGGCCTGGATAAAGTTGTGGGGGCTGCCTGTGCTCTCTAGGAGGATTGCCAGCACGTGTGGCCTCCATCCACTATGTGCCCGTAGCTTCTCTCTCCAGTCTTGACAATAAGACATATTACTAGGCATTACCAAGTGGCCCCTGGGATGGGGAAACAACCCCTAGACAAAAAAACCACTGCTTTGTAGTGACCAAACATCCCACTTTCCACTCTGACAAAGGATTTACCAGCATCTTTGAGGCTTTTGCCAGGGGTTCAGTGCTAAAACCAGTATGGTCCAGGGCAAAATGGGGCGATTAATTGCCCTACAAGTGACATTTCATCTCCTGGTTAACTCAATGCTGTGGTGGGAGAGAGGCATTGTGTTGACTGTGTAGTTCTCCTAGAAGTCCTCAGTTTCTCTAAGCTGTTGCTCTACCAAGCGCATCTGCCTAACACTCCCTTTTTCCCTCCAGGTAGTCTGCCAGGAGTGTATGGGAGGTGTCCTCCTGCAGGGAGGCTGGCTGAGCGACTGTGTGGGTCATTACTGCGCTGAAAAAGACCCAAGTGAATGCTGGGATTGTGTGTGCTTCCCTAAAGGGCTGGGAGGGAGCTGTTTTTGAATAAAAACTTTGACTCCTAAAACATACATCAATTAAGATGTAGTATAAAAACTTGAAAACTAGTAATGCCAAAAATAAAATGAAAACTTGAAAAACAGTTTATAATTACATGGTATTTTGAAATACTTTCATGAGTCACTCTGGCAACTTGTCAGTTACATTTTCCTGAAAAAAAAATCAAATAAAAGAAAAAATCTCAAAAATGAATTGCTATCAGGATTATAGTTGTGTGTTGTTCAGAAAACTTTTTCAACAGCGATATTTTGGTTCTTTTCAGAGTTACAAAGCACTTCTAAAATATTATTTGTCCCTCAGAAAATGATCTTGTGTCATTCTATGCCCCTTTAAAGGATGGAAACAATTGAGTTCTGAAGGTGGTAAGTAACATGCTGAGGTCGAATGCCAGCTACCTGTCGTGTGACTTCTGTAGTCTGCCCAGAGAGAATGGGCCTGCCATGGATGTGCTGAGTCTGCACTGCTGTCAATCTGAATGATAGAATGACAAGTGTGGGCACGGAGGCTGTGAATCAGCTCCCTTAGCAATGACTCTGACAATAGTCATTCCCCCTCTGGGTCTTGCAGCAAGCAGGGGATGAGGCAGGTTCCATGAGTGCAGTGCCCAAGACCTGTGGCCACCTGGCACCGTGGCACCAGATTTACCAACATCTGGAGATATTTCCCTTGTGCTCTTTGACACCAGTGTGGAGAGTGTGATTTGCTGTGTATGATCGTTTGTGGTTTCCTTGATTATGTAAAACAGTAGCTTTTGCCAAGAACTCTCTGTACCCGGAAGCTCTAAGCTGCTTCCCTCCCATTGGCTGACTTAATTTCACTTTACTGGGAGGCATAACTTTCAGGTTGCAGAGCTGTGAACAGCAACTCCCAGTGTCTCTTATGAATGAGGTACCCGGAGTTCAGGGACCCCCAATCAGGAACAATGACAACCGATGAGCTGGTTTTCTTTGTGAATGGCAAAAAGGTAAGCGAGAGTAAGCAAACGTCTGGCTTGAGTCCCTGCTGCTGGGTAGGGATATGTGTCCTCTGGAAGAGGCATGCCGGTTTCTCTTTCCTGCTCCCTTTTAACTTGTTCTCTTCTTTTTCTCTCCCTTCAAAGGTGTTGCTGCATTTGGGTAACCTTAGGGAAGAAGACCTTCTCAGGGCTAGAGCATAGGCAAGATTCTCAAGGGGTAAAGGAGTGAGGAGGGGAGGGAGACGAGAAGAGAAGCATCTGTGAGCTCACTGTCACCCTCTCAGTAGCAGAAACACTGACCCAGAAGGAGAACAGGGGACAGAGTTCTAATGAGACTGGCAGTCATCCACCACACCTCTATTTCTATGTTTCATCAAATATATCCTAATGCTTAAGTTGTTCTCTTTACTGAGAGGTAGAAAAGGAACTTGCTTTCTTACTAATACATTTATCAGGGCATAAGAGGTACACAGCCCTGGATTCTAGTTTTCTTTATTCTTTAGAAGATTTTAGATTTAGATTCTAAAGCATGTTGATTTGAGAAACATATACAACAGAGTACCTTGTAGGCTACTTTATACAATAAAATAAACAAAAATAAACAGATATTTTTGTAAGCATGAACACTCAGATATACTTCTGTAATTATAATAGCCACGAGCAGCTGACCCATGTTCGTAAAAAAAAAAAAAAAAAAAATAGGTCAAAAAGCTAAATGGATGAAAGCATATCAAGGCGCTTGGTAATTGTGTACTCAGGTTTGTAACTTCTATCCTCTGGAATACTATGACAGGCAACCTAAGTCTTTTGACAAGATTGATCAGCAGCTGCTGTGGGGTATCACTATACATGTGGTTGCCCAAAGAGCTGAGATCTCAAGAAATTTTATCTTTCACAAATGCAGATGTGGAAAAAAAATCTCTTCATTTATTGAGGAAGTTTCAATGTTTTTATGTGCATGCGCAATACCACAAAGTCAATGTTGTGATAATGGACTTTGGTGGAGGAGTCAAATTTGCAAAAAAAAAATGCACGAAACAAATTAGAACTTTCTAAATGTCATTAAACAAATCGTACCTCCAGCACTGAAAAGGGAGCCTTGTTTATAGGTGCAACACCCACTCCTGATTCACTGTGCGGGGGACATATACTGACACCTTGTGGCAAGCTGTCACAATTTATTTTTCATAAAGGGCACATTTCCCTCCTCTCCCCAGTCAGTTCTGCGTACAAATGTTGCAAATCTCTTCCTTAGATTGACTGCCTTGGCACACAGGGATCTAGAGAAGGTGGCACCCCACCAGTCCTCGGGCATGCCAAGGGTGAGAATCTTTGCCAGCGTTAATGCAGGTGCAGGGAAAGGCAGACAAGCCCATTGCAGGGTCTTCGGTCTCCATTCCCCTTCCCCACACCACTGCTGAGGTGCTCATACCGGCTCAGATTCCGGCTTGGGAACGAGTCAAAGCCTAGTGTAGCTGCACATTGTAACTGGCCCCGTGGACTGACTGAGTGTGATGAATGTGCATTTTCTTTTTGTCTTGCTCTGTTGGCACTTTTGCTCTGAGTTGAGAAACTAAGTGACTTTGGAGATAACTTTCCAGAACTAAAATGCACTTCACGGGATTCCTGGGACTTAAATTGTCAGGGTATAATTGGGTGACTGACAAGGGAATTTCCCGAGCATTTCAAACCAGTGTTCCAAAGACTGATGGATTCCATTTGGGTGGTGCCACTGGGAGGCACCAGGGAATGGAGTCAGCCATGTTCTTCTGAGTTTAGAGTTGTCTCTCTGGGCCACTTCCTTCTCAGAGTTGGCTCTGGCACCAAACCAAGGGATGGGGCAAGGCTCCCAAGTTGGTGGTATTAAGACTTCCGCACCCAAGATTTCAAACAACTTCTTAGCATTTTGCAATTTCATTGCAGAGACTTCATATGGAGTTGTTGAACTGGCTTTCTACAAGTGCTTCTTACACAGAGACATCTTCTCTGGAATTTTTATAAGTAATTTTTACAGTACATAAGCAGCTGGATTCAGTGACGTCCAAGGCCGTATCTTACTCTAAGGGTTTGTTATTTATGAAGCCATAAATTCACCCTGTGAAAGTATAAGGGCTTGCTTTTCTTTAGGACCTATTATGCACTGGATCCGGAAAGGAGTATTTCAAGGCAAATCTGTCTTAGTGAAATTCGTTTTCCCTAGTATTTTATTTTCACTTTGGGAAAGTGATTTTAAATCTCTAGATGGTATCAACACATCAAACCCTGTTATCTCTGGAAGCTTCCACTAATGCCAGTTTCCATGCTGAATAGCCATGTCTGTAATTTACAAAGATATGTCCTCTTGAGAAACTACCAGAAAGGTGGAGAGACAATGCAAGGGCTGATGATGTGAAAGCAGCACTATAAAAACAAGGCCAAGCAAAGGAATTCATGGGCAAATAATGGCAGCTGTGAGTAAGTTTGTTTCCCACTTCTACTCCCGAGATGGCCTTTTGTTAGAGGATATTGTGCAATGAAGTTACCAAAGAAGCTGTCAGAGCTTGGTGACTCATGATGAAATGTGGGCCTCCTACTTTCTCTGGTTTTTATTACTGTCCAGGACACTGTCCCCACTAGCTGCCATCCTGCAGAGGTTGTTAGATGCAAACAATCAAATAGCTTCAGGGTCTTCTGTGGTGGGATGGGCCTGGGTGACTATTGTTTTCGCATCTTCTTCTGTTCCAGAGTCAGAGTCAAGGACAAAGAGCTGTACAGAATTTTGTGATACTTATAAGTGATGGTCCTTCAGGAGGGCAACATTGTAGAATTTCTGAGTAGTTACTGTCTTTAGTGGAGATTGAGATACCTAAGGAATCGGGGAGGATTTGGCAGGTAGGGTGTAGCTGAAGGTGTCTGGGAGTGATCGCCACAAGGACCAAGTGTCAGCTTCACAGAACTTTACAGTGACTTTCACTCACTCACTCGTCACTCCCTCCCCCCTTCACTCAATAGTCAATATTTAACAAGCTCCTTTCAGGGCCTAAGACTATGGGGTATGTCAGACGGGTGCCGTTCTGGAGCCCAGGGACTAGTTGGCCAAGTAAATTATGATCAGACAACGAAATGTATTCCAAGATGTACCTCACAGAAAACTAACCCCATGGGATACTCTTCTTGGATATTCTTAAACCACTTGTCACAATGATTGGTACATCGTAGGTGCCCAATTAATGTGGATAGAACAAATGGGTGAATATCAAAAGTTCTGAGGAATTCTATACTGAAGAAATCTTTTTTATAAACTTTGTATTTCAAAATTATGGAAAAGTTGTGAGAAGAATACAACAAAACACACAGTATTAAGCACATTTTACTCACTCATTTGCCAGCTGTTACATGTAACATTTTTCAGCATTTGCTTTATCTCTCTGGGGACACACCCAGACACACCCAGACACAGGCACACATACATAGAATACACAATTCTATGTATTATAAGTACATAAATAATTCTATATATTCATGTATTTAATTAATATAAATAAGTGTGTAGTATCAAAATTTTCGTTCTGAACCATTTTAGGGTAAGCTTCAGAATTATTTTTATCCTAAGATTACAGATATTCTTATAAAACCACAGTCTATTTATAAAAATAAGAAAATTGGGCTTTGATATAATACTACTATGTACAGACTTTCTATTATTCCAATTTCCCCCATAGTGGCCTTTATATCTCACCCCCACCTGGAATTCAGGATCATGCCCTGCAGTTAGTGCCCACGTCTCCTCCGTCTCCAGTGACCTGTAACAGCTCCTCTGCTTTCCTGTGTCTTCCTGTCACTAGAGTTTCTGGAGAAGATGTTTCTCAGTTTGAGTTTGTCTCAGGCTTTCTCACAATTAGATAGAGCCTACGTTCTGGGCAGGAATATCACAGTGACGCGTTTCTCTCAGTGCATGCTGGAGATGTAGGGTGTGAACTGCGATCTCTTGGCTAAAGGAGTATCCACCAGCTTCCTTTACTGTAAGAGAACTCTTTTTACCTTTATAATTAATATGTAATCTGTAAGAAGATACTTTGAGAATGTATAATGCCTTGTTCACCAAACTTTCACTTCACTAGTTTGTGCATACACTGATGGTTAATAACCAGATCAATTACTGTGAAAATTATTATGAGGTGGCCAATCCTATTCATTAGTTGGCATTTTTCCATCAGGAAAAGCTTTCTTCTCATGTCCCATTTATTGGTTTCCTTATTGGTTAATTATTAGTTTGGACCTATCAATTTTAATTTCACTTAATTGGTTATAACCTATCTTTTTATTCAGTCATGTGTACATGTGTACATAGATTATAAATACATTTTTGCCATTATGGGATTCAATGTGTTGATTATTTGCACAAATTGGAGTGCTTACATCCTACTAAACAACATAGCCTTCACCACTCTTACCCAATTACAGGATTAAGACATTTGTGCTTTACACCTGATAGATTCAACTTGTACTTGCAATATGCTCCATAGGTGTGGTCCTCCTACCAACCCTCCCTCTATCCTTCCACCCCGCCTTCCTTTCTCCCTCCTCTTCCCTCTTTCACCCTAGGCTATAGTTGTGTTTCATTTTTCACATGCATTGTGGCCATTATTTATTTTAATGATCAGGTTTTACCAGAGCAATCTGCTCAACACATTTCCTTAAACCCACTTCCTCACAAAGTGTTTTTCCCTTGGAATACCCATGGGGAGCTTGCTGAGAGTGTGCTCCGTGGAGTACACTGTGGCAAGTCCTGAAGCCACACCACCAGAATGGTGTGGCCATTCTCTGCAGGAATTCAAGGACTGGCTGGGGTGACATGGAAAGCCTTTATTCGGGAAGTGTTTGAGGTCTTCAGATAGGTCAGCATGCAGATAGAAGAGAGATGGCATAGTCAAAGGCAGAGGAATGGGAAGATATATGGTGTATTTCCCGTGCAATAAGATGACCAGTTTGGCAGAGAAGTAGGAGGGAGAAGGGCTGAGAATCAAGCCATATTGAAAAAGGCCTTGAAAGACAGACCAAGGAGCTGGGATACTACCTTAAATATGGGGGAAGTCACTGAAAGTACTGAGCAGGGATCTAATGTGTTGTGATAGAAGCAGAACCACAGCACAGGAGGAAGGAACAATGTGGGGGAAAGATGGTGAGCTGGGAGGCTCTTACTGCCATCTATGTGAAAGGTGGTAAGGATTATTATTTTGTGCATTTATGATTTCTTTTGTGATTTATAACCAAGATATTGAACAAGCTGTACTCATAAGGTGTAATCATATCAGAAAATCAATTTTATCTCCCACTTTTGTTTAGACTTTATTCAAAGGGAAAATTCTGGTAATTTCATTAACTTTTTGATTATTAGTAGTAAAGAAGTTCCTATGGTCATTTTAAAGTTGCCAAACACAATCTCAATTCAGGACAGTGTGGTGAGGGTAGCAGGTAAGCTCTCATTTAATTGGTGCTGTTGTAAGATGAGTTGGCTTTCTGGGCCTTTCGGGTGTTGAGAGCTGACCCTCTTGTGATGGCTTTTAAGGACCTTCAGGGGCTAGCACAGGAACATTTGATTGGACATCCCATGATGTGAGTGACATGCTTTTCTCCGGCCAGTTCCCCTTCCAGTTTTGAGAGGTCATCTCCACACAGGCTCTCTACTGGAGGTCCCATCACCCATCTAGGCAGTCTTTTGGGGAATGAGTTAAACACCTCCAAACCAGCTCTCTCTATCTCATGGTTGGTCTGTAGAGGGTCTGTCAAGGTGGCTATCTGCCATTGGTTCTTGGTGTGCTCTTTTTGGGTAAAGAATGAGCAGATACACCAAAGTGTCAAGTCCAGCCTCTTGGTCCTATTACCCTGGTTCTCTGGCTCCTTAGAAGGGAAAAATCACCAGCTGGGCCAGTAAGGTGGAGTGACCATAGGTGGGAAACCATCTCATATAAGTCTCTTTTTATCATAAAATGGAATGAGTCTGTCTCTAGGAGCAGGGAGAGAGAGTGACAGACCCACTCCTTACTCCCTGACTTTCTTGGGTTGTTTCCTTTTATTGGCCAGGGAGGGGGCTCTCAAAGATGTGAAATGTTACCAAATGATCAATAGGCATCTTCAGTTCCATCTGCATGTATGAGCTCCCTCTCCCAAAGCTCACCTGGAGGGGGAAGGAGAATTCTCAGATTGATAAAACATTCTCTCCTTCCTCTGATGTAGCAATTGCTCAGATAGGATTAAAGGTAGGGCAACACTGAAGAAGTGCCTGCCCTATCCTGCTCCCAGGGGGAGCAATTACTTGAGACAGCACCAAAGCAGGGAACCTTTGTTCCTAGAAGAGCCAGATCCTATCACCTAACATTTCCCACTCTGTGTTTCAGAGGCCCAAATTGTTGGGTAGGTACATTAACTGATCTGGCTGCTTCCTGCTGAGTGGGGGCAGCAATTCCTTTTTAAAGTGGCCATGTGCAAGTTCTCCAGGGGTCCCTCCAGGGGGCTTCAGTATATGACCTGGGCAGATTATTGTAGAGGTGAAGAGGAGGTAAGCACTGTGACCATTTATAGCTTGATGGATCCTTATAAATTTCAGGATGAGATGAAATAAATTTAGTTAGGAAATTTATAAAGATCAACCCTAATATTAGAATTCTCAGGATACAAAGTAGAAGAGTGACCAAGGGAATCACCAGAGACATCCACCAGAGCCTAGAGGTCTTCCCTCACACCTGAAGGTTAGGGACAGACTCTAGAATGGCACTGATGTTATCCTCAACTTGTCCAGAATTGTGAAGAAAAAAGCCACATTTTTCTTTCAAAAAACAAGCAAGTACCCCCATCTGCTGCAGTTGCAAAATTGAGGGCCCTCCTATTTTGTAAGGTGACCCCTAGCAGTGAACCCAACCATTCCTGTAAGGGAGCAGGTGTATGGCGAGTTTTCACTAGGGCTCATGCTGCCTGCACAGCCAGAAACTGCTGCAGGCACAGGGATATGCCTCCTATAACTACCCTGGCAGTGACTGCTGTCCCCATAAAGGCAAAAAGGGAAACCAAGGGAAATAGCCCCAGCCAAGCAATGCAGAAGACAAGATGGATGAATCCTGGGCCATTTGAATATCTGGATATACTAGATCCCAGGAGCCATAGCCTCTTTAGTAAGAGTATAGCACCCAGTATGTTCGGGTGCCACACACCCAGTAGATCTCCCACTCTGGAGGAAGTTGAGTGGTGAACTTGACTTTGGCCAGCAGGATAGGAGCTAATTTATGGGTGGCATGCAGTGCTCTTCCCTGAAATTTTGTGCTGTGCCATTTATCTCCCTGGGCAGCTAAAGTGGCTCCAAGTAAAGGTTCAAATAAAGGGTGAGCAAATGAAGAATTAATCTCTTCAGAGGTTAGAAGGCCCTGCTCCTAGTGCAAGGCTGCCGTGATTGTGTGCCAAAGGGCGGGGCAGGATGTTTCTTTAGTTGGTCCCACCAAGGAATTAATTTCCTGTTGTGAACATCCCCAACACAACTGACTTGTAAGCAAAGGAAGGGCAGTGTGAAGCACCAAAGGCTGGGGAAATTTACTCAAGCTTTTTTTTTTTTTTAAATTGAGATAAGCAAAGTCAGGGTCCTGACAAGTGAGCCAATGTTTACAAAAATCAAGAGTTCTGACTAATGTTTCTCATGGGTGGTGGGGGAATGACAAAATCATGTATACATTGAGAAATAAGCAGCGTCCCCACACTGGGGGCCTGTCCATAAGTATGAGTAATACAAATGGGAAAAGTGTCCTGGGCCACATTACTAAGGTAAAGAAATATAGTTCTGGAGGGAAGGGGTTATGAAGACTTGGGAAAAACCTGATCTATTGAGTTTTTGTAACCATCTGAGCCTGAGTGTGAGTGTCCCAAATATGTGACACAGTGACATGTTATTCAATAGTAAGAGAGAGATTTCCCCAAGTTTCCCACATCATTGGTCAGCTAATGCCCTGTGACTTAGTGGAGAAGCATATCCAGCAGATTTGATAAAGCTTTCAAATATGTGTGGTTTGGTTTCCCAAGGCAAAATGTGTCTCACCCATGGGTAAACAATTTACACTACTTACCAGAAGGAACCACAGAAATCCACTTGAATAGATATTGCAGATCCTCCAAGGGAATACACAAATATTTGTCTCCAGTGCAATGGCTGGACAAGGTTCACTCTGGTCTTTCCACAGATTCACCCAAGAATGAGGGATCCGAGTAGGCTTCCCTGGAACCTGCCACCAGGAGGGTTAGCATTGGCTCCAGTCCAATGGTCATTATCTACTAGCTGACAGGAGTGGGCTCTTTCATTGTTGCTCCCCTCCTGGGATGACCCCATAGGACAGAGTGCAGCCCCATGCCCTGTTTGATGGCATCGATGACAAGGGACCTTGTCCTTATTGGGGCAGTCCTCAGCCCAGTGCCCTTTTCCTTTGTCAGATGTAGCGCTGAAGTTCCCTTCCTTTGCTGGGCACTCTAGCTGTTGTTCTGAATGGGGCACCAACACTGCCATTAATTGGGATGCCTAGACTCCTTCCTCCATTCCTTCTCCCAAGCATGAGACTCAACTTCAGAAGAAAAAGACTTCTGAGAAAACAGAATTAGCAGCAGTCACCATATCATCCAGAGAGGTGGTAGGGTCCTAGACAAGCTTCTGGAGCTTTCTCCTAATATCTAGTGCTGCTTGAACCAATAACTTACCTCTTCATATTACTTGTCTCTTATAGGACTAAAGGTTGAGAGTGATGAATTTCTCTGTTGCCTCCTGGAGCTGATCCAGGAAGGCCTATGGGGTTTTCCTAAGGCTCCTGGGTTATGGCAGAGACCTTGGAATAATTGACCACCTCTTGGCTGGGCCTTGAGTCCAGCCTGGACACATACTAGAAAATGTTCTCTCTCCTTCCTGTCTTCTGAGGATCTGTTATTCCCGTGGGTCAGTCGCAGGCACTGCTATTTGACCCACTAGATAACTAGGATCTGAAAGGTGTAATTTGATGGCAAACTTTTGTGTCTCTGTTAACCCTCTGGATTTGTCAAAGCCCTTTAAAGTCTGGCTTAGAAAAACATGTACATCTTTCCAAGCCAAGTCATGGACCAGACACAAATGATGAAATCTCTCTATATACTTATCAGGGTGATCTGTGTAACTCCTCAGATCTTGTTTTATTTGCTTTAACTCTAATAAATTAAAAGGCTTATAGACCAGGGTTGATCTTGACTCAACTCCTTCTACCAAGGGTAGGAGCTGAGCCACCTTTCCCCCTGGTGGAGGTAGAGACAGCACCATGTCTCCTGTGAGGTTCACCTTCAGGTCTTCCTGGTATGGGGGCAGCTTAGAACAGGAGAGAACTTGAGAAAGATCTCTTACTACCATCATCTTACTTAAGCTGGAACATCGCTTGCACCACCAAAGATTTCAGCCCATTTTCCTTCCCTTTTGCAAAAAAGGCCTAATTGTCAAATAGTGGCATGATTTAGAGTCCCAGGTGGTGGTCACCATTCTCCATTATTCAGCTTGTACTGTGGCCAGGTGGTTGGGCAGAAAAAGATCAAACATTTTTTCTTCGAAGTATGGATCATACTTGTCCCAGTTTGAAAGAATGTGTCCCAAAAGGGTGTCAGAAGGAATTTTTGATCCCAGTGCACTGATCTAGAAAGTAAGGAGGGGGAAAAAAACAGTGTTTTCATCATCACTTACCACCCATTATTGACCTCCCACTTCTGGGCTCAAGTGATCCTCCTGCCTCAAGTTCCTGAGTAGCTGAGATAACAGGTGCCACCAACACTCACTAAGTTATCTATATTTTAGTAGAGACAGGGTCTTGCTTTTGTTCAGGCTGGTCTTCAACTCCTGGGCTCAAGCAATCCTCTAACCTCAGCCTCCCAAAGTGCTAGGATTACAGGAGTGAGCCAATGTGCCCGGCCTAGACAACCTTTTCTACCCTCCTGAACCTACTGATGGGGTTTTGGAGGTAGCTCCTTCATTTCTGACATGTGCTAATGTTGTTGCTGTGATAGCCCATCACACACAGCACTCTATTATGAGCATGGGCCAACAAACTTCCTCTAGTCACACACAGAGTCTGAGAGTGTCACTTCAGGAGGCAAAGCCAGACAGCTGTGCTATGCTCTCTGGTGTCCCTGGCAAACACAGGCGTGAACCATCAAGATGACATGTTTGATCTGAAAAGTGCTTTGCCTAGGTCAGTCCAGTATGGCAGGTGTGCACCTGAGTGTCCTGTGTGGGTTTAGAGCTAAGCACTAAGGTAGAATTTTAGAATTTAAGGATCTGCTTTGTGGTTTACACCAGGTCTGACAATTAAGTTCATGAACTCATCCTACAAAAAGTACCTCATTGCTGAATATCACAATGGTCACCTTCCAAGTACTCCCCTTGGGAAACTATGCACCAATGCCAGGGTCTAGTCTCCATCCTTTAAAGCACTTTTTCTAGGATGAGTTCACAAACTTAATTGTTAGACGTTGTATAATGATAGCTCTGAGGGCCATTTCAGAAAAACAGTTCCAAACTTGCTTTGAAGCAATAGGTGCTGATATCAGTGGATAGCTCTCCAAAGGGAGTACCTCGAGGCTGACTCTAGTGATAGTCAGCAAGGAGGTGTGTAGCACTTTGTCTAGGATAAGCTCATGAGTTAATTGTCTGACTTCATATAGTCATTCTTATGGAATTGCCAAAAAAAAAAAAACCCTTAATTTCGTGATCTATTTAGCACATATTCCATTAACTCTACAAGTTTGGGTGATGAGACATTGACGGGAGACATTGATTGCAGAAGGATGGCTAAGTGCAGCTATAATAAATTTTTCTTTTTTCATAGGTGGTGGAGAAAAATGCAGATCCAGAAACGACCCTTTTGACCTACCTGAGAAGAAAGTGTATCCTGACTTCAGAGTGGGGATGAGGGAAAGAGGGGCAACAGGGACTGATTCTCCGGGTCTAACATCATTTCCCAGTGAGCGGCAGGGCAGTCACTAAGTGTGGAGGAAAGAGCACTGGATCAGGGGTCAGAACACTTGCATTTTAGGGAGGGCTGTGTCACGCAGCAGTTATGTGCCCTGGGGTAGTCATCTAAACATCTCAGGTGTGGAATGGGTTGTTCAAGATGTCTTTGAGTTCTCTCTCAGCTGACTCTAGTAGTGTCAAAGTTTAAATTTAGGCCTATAAAGAGGCCCTGGTGAGCTGCACGGTTGTTCTCCCGAGGGAGTGGTTCCTTCCTTTAGTCACATTGGCTTAACACATAAATGGAAGCCCTGGGGAATGTTTCCAGCTCTGCCTAGGTGGAGGTAAACAAGGGAAGGGATGTCTATTGGGAAAGGGATGCCCAAGACACCATCTTTTTTGGAAATGCAGACATCAGAGATATCAGAGCAGGAGACTCTGTAGAGTCCTGGGCTGCTGCTCTCTGCTCAGTGTGGTCAGGGCTTCTGTAATATTCCTGTACATTTTTTTTTTTTTTTTTGCCGTTTTTGGCTGGGGCTGGGTTTGAACCTGCCACCTCTAGCATATGGGGCCGGCTCCCTACTCCTTTGAGCCACAGACATCTCCTGTACTTTCTGAGCATGAAAGTATCTTGAGATACTGAAACAAAAGCAACAATGTGATAATAGGGGCTGACATTTGATGAACACTTAGTATACACAGGCAGGGTTGAAAGCGATTTTTGTAGCTCACCTCACTTAGTCACCACAGCAGTCCCATGGAAATGTAACACTCTGTCTTTTGACAGAGGAGGAAGGTCGCCTGCCTTTCTCTAGTGTGTTCTGGGATAATAATGGCAGAGCTGCACCAAAGTTTAGGGCCTTGCTCTTACCCTTTCACCCCACAATGGAAACTTGCTCGCTCTGACCTCTGTCATTGACTACTACTTGCTCCCAGAAGGATGCGTGGTGGCTATTTCCACTAGTATATTTGAAGATAACAAGTAATTATTTCAGTACCCACAGAAGCAAGCCTCGAATTCTTGGCCTTTCCTCTGGTTTACTTAATAGTGTAATGGGTGGCTTTGGTGTATTTTGTTCTGGACTTTTGACCTAGAGTGGGCAGGTCTGGAGGTTCTTAGCAGATTAAGCTTCTGGAATTTTTTTTTTTTTTTGCAGTGAAGAAGTCACTGATAGGCTTGGGGACTGCATGGAACCCCATGTCCAGCTCACCTATCTGGGAGGTGTGAGAAGAGAGGCTCATGTTCAGAGATTGTTGAGACCAATTTTGGTTTTCTGATACCAAAACTAATTTTAGATTAGTTTAATAATCTAAATAATCATTTAGATAATCTAAATCATCATTTAGATTTTAGTTTTGAAGGCTCCCAGATGCCGCGGAAATTCCTTATCATAGCAATTGGCTGGTCGAAGGTCAATTCAAACTGAAATTCGAAACTGAAAGTCAGCATGAAAATATGAAGTCCTGGTGTTTATTGCTGTTTGTGCTCAGAATCAACTTGTGGGAGTTTTAGGCGGCAGAGTTCTGCCCTGACTTCTGCCCTGGGGAAAGGTCCCTAGGCCAGAAGAAGACCACGGTAGATGTTGGGCTGCCACCTTCATCCTCAGGTGTCCCCAGAGTTGCCTGAACTGCTGATGACTGCATATATCATAACTAGTGAAGAGAGTAACTTAGGAACAGGACATAACTAGATATTCAAAAGCCCCTTATCTAGTCCTAATTTTGGTTTCTGGGATTTTATCAACCTAAAAGTTTCAGAGTGAAAAATCCACCACTCTGTAGGTCCCAGAACAGACTGATGTCTCATTCTGACCCCAGAGGCTTCCCCCTCTCATTCTTCCCCAGAGGGGATGATGTGAGCGCTGCCCTATGTGATTGGCCCATGAGACGTTTGGTTGATCTGCCCTGTGAGAACATGCCTGGAGGACCCAGATACCAAGAGAAATGCCCAGGACTGCTGAGCCCTAGACTGTATGTGCTAGAAGATGCTACCTGGATGCTGTCCATGGGACTCTGATTCCTTTGCTGCCTTCCTGGGTTGTAGGGCCTGAGCATGTGTGTGGAAATGATGGCTCTACTCATGTGGAATGTCTGCCCTGATATTTCCCAGTAACCCTGAGTTCATAGTCCTTAACTCTTGACTGCCCAGTGGGGTTGAGTGGGACCAAGCTTGGCTGTGGAGAAGGCGGCTGTGGGGCTTGCACGGTGATGATCTCCAAGTATGATCATCTAGAGAACAAGATCGTGTATCCTTTGCCTGCTGGCTGATTGCCCACGTGAGGACTCTGATGCAGGGTTAGCTTGTGAGTGAGTGCATGAGTGTGTGGTCGTGTATGTATGTGCACATGTGTATGAGCCCCTGTGTTTTTGAGCAGGATCTGATTATGGACAGAAAAATTGTAGACTGATGTCCTTAGTAAGTATCTTTCTGGCTTAAGCATATTGACCAGACTCTGAATTGCTAAAAATGACCTTTCTAATATCCAAGCTCACATTACATCCCATAAAATCCTTCAACAGCTCTTCATTGCTCCCAAGAAAAATTTTGATCTCTTTGCTATCAGGCAAAGCCTTTCACAACATGCACTGGTTTTTCTCTCCAGGTTACTTTCTCATGGAGAGTCCAGAGCTCTATTCCACCAGGGACAAGTATGAATGACCAATGCCCCATGCCCATAATTTCTTGGTTTTTGCATAAGCTGTTCCCCAAGTTTTGAAAGTGCTTTCTTTTAGGACTTCTTAACCTGGATAACTCTTATTAGCTCTTTAGGATTAGACTAAAATATCACCTCCTCCAGGAAGCCTTCCAAGATTGTGTTAGGTTCCTTTGTTTATGCTGGTTCCATGGTGCCTTGTGCACAGCCTTCCCAAAGCACTTACCACAAGCAATTGACAAAAAGGTAAACTAAGACACAACATAATTTTAAAAAATAATTTATTTAAGTGAGCAACGGTTCATGAATTGGTTTGCTCCACACAGACGTGGTTTAGGAGCTCCACTAGGAATGTACAAGGGAAGGATTGTACAGGAAGGAAACAGAAAAAAAGCAAAAAAAAAAAAAGTGACCAGTTATAGTTATACACGTGCCGTATTTGGTTCCTCCAGTTGGAAAGTCCCTATTTCTAATTATAAGTTTGTTGACTACTTATTGGTTGAGATTAAGTTCTGTTTTTCTTTAATATAAGCATGTATAAGAAATAACTCAAGTTTTGCCTGTGTTTTCAAACCAAGCCATGTTGAAGTTGCTGAGGAGACCAAACTGTATTTGTCTACGCAGGAATTTTTTCAGGCCTGGTCTCTGTTTTAATTTAACAAGATTTAAACTGCAGACTTCACACCAGCTTCCATTTTTCCAGATTGGCTGCAAGCTGTTGAAGGGCAGAGATTTCTTGTCACTTTAAGTCCCTCAGCCCTCAGCAGAGTGCCTGGCATGGTTGGTGCTCAATGATTGATGCTGATTGTATACATGGGTGAGTGATGGAAAGGAAGGATCCAAGAACACAAGTGGGCCCTCAGTCTCTGGTTGCCCAGGGGTTTCCTGTCCCTGCCCCCACAGAGGACTGGGACAAGTGGAGGTGGCTGAATGCAGGGATGCGAAGTGACTGAAGCTCTGGCACTAAGGCTAAGGAAGGGCCCTACAGAGGTGGGAGCATGCTTCAAGGTGTCACCTGCCAAAAACTTCCTTTTGACTCAGCCTCCTGGGTTGAGCTGAGGAAAAGGCAGTTGAGAGTGACCCCAGTTCCCTAGATCCAGTTCAGAGGAAGTTGCACTGGTGTCTGAGCCCACAGGACTCTGTAAGGGTCAGCCTCACCTGGGGGAAGAGCTTCCTTTGTCCTTTGCCCAGAGTCTTGAGTGGAGAGGTAAGGGCACCAGCAGAAGAGACAAGAACAGAATTTAAAACCTCACAAAGTCCCAGGCTCTGCACTCAGGTCTGTTCTGATGACTCAAGTGGACAATGGAGTGACCTTAATGTGGGATTCTAGCCACTTTTCCGTCAATGCCTGCCTGGCCCCCATCTGCTCCTTGCACCATGTTGCTGTGACGACAGTGGAAGGAATAGGGAGCACCAAGACGAGGCTGCACCCTGTGCAGGTAACAGAGGACATGGAGCCCTGCTCTCGAGGTCGGGCCGTTCATCCTGCAGGGAGGTTCGTGCCAAGACTGCAGACTCGCTTTGGGTTGTTGGGTGGTGTTTCACTGCCTGAGCTAAGGAGGCATTGTGCCCTGGCCACCGCCCCATCTCCTTCGGGTGCTGGGAGGAAAGAAAAGGAGGCACCTACGCCCAAAGCTCACTACTACAATCCAGGCAGGTGTGACATTGCATGATCCTGAGTGACCTGAGAGGTCAGCTGAATCTGGTGACCAGGGAAGTCCAGCTTGCACCAGAACTGGGAGCGGCAGGAGCAATGGGGCTTCCTCATCTTGCTCCTTAGTGTGTCCAGTTACCCCCAGCCTTCCCAGACAGCAGATTCTAAGTTCTCTGGGCCCCTTGTTTAAAAATCCTCCCACTCCCTGCCCCTTGGGGTGGCACTTTCAGTCGCATCCCTTACCTCCCACCCACACATAATACAAATGTGGACTTCAAGGCCTTCACTTCATTAACTGGAGGTAGCAAGTGCTAAATAAGACAATAGAGATTTAGGAATGCCTGCCCAGTGCTTTCTTCCTGATGGTATCAGACCACCTCTGGAGGAGAGTGGGCAGCAGGAATCTGAAGGTTTTGAGGAAGGAATCAGGATGCTCTTAGGCCAAATTGAAACAGATGGGAGCAGAGCACTGTAGGAAGGCAAGGCCATTGTTCTGCATGCATTTTTTTTGAGGAAACTGGGGCTCTTTGGGGGATTATGATCACTGAAGATGCCAGAAGTAGGCCCTAATCCACCCTGGACTATTCAAGGAGACAGATTGTTCGGGAGGTGCCTTCCTCGGGCACCTTTCAGAACCTCATGGAGCCAGAGCCTCCTAGCGAGTGAGCTGGCCTGTTCCTCGGCATCTGGGGCCGGTCCTTTGAGGTCAGAGACGGCTGCGGGGAGGGGGTGCTGCTTCACCTTTACAGCTTTGTGTCTTAGGCAGGACGAGGGGACAATACTAAATTTGTCCAACCTGCAGGAGATGTGAGAGGGTTAATTAGGGCCTGTTATTTTCTTTGGAACAAATAGATGAAAGAAACAGTGAAGAATCTAAACACAGGGACCATATCTGTATAATTAGACTAACCCCTCCCTAGCCAGTGGAATAGATTCTTATTCCTAAGGCCCTTATTTCGGCTCCAGTTAAACTGTTCCACTTCTTGTCTATTTATTTTTGTTTTCTTGGATTTTGTGACACTTTGCATTCCTACTTTTCCTCCTGTCCGCATGTCAGCATCCTGTGCTGGCTCCTCTTCCACTCAATGTCTAATTGCTGCAGGGCCCTGGGACCTGGTCTAGGCCCTTTCCTCTCCATCCTTACACACTCCCCAGTTGAATTTCTACATGCACGTAGCACTCACATCTGTGTCTGCAGCTCTGACCTCTCCTTAGATTTACACTACCAATAGCCTACTTGATGTTACAACACGGCTGTCTAATCTCAAACTTAACACAACTCTACTTTGCCCTAATGTCTTCCTTCCCCAGCCTCCCTCCACCTGAGTCAATGGCAACACCATTCACCCAATTGCCTGAAGCAAGAATCTGGATGTCATTTTTGATTCTTTCTCTCATATGCCACATCCAATCCATCCAAAACGAGTGGTCGAACCTTCTTTTTCTCTCAGTTGGCATTATTGCTACATGGTGTGAGCCACCATCTCCTCAGGCGGGATAGCCCTCACTGGCTTCTCGTCACACGCCGAATAAACTTCCAGGCTTCTGAAGCCCTGTGCGATGTGGAGGCTGCTCACACCCGGCCCACTTCTGCATCTGCTGCCCTCTGTGCTCACCCAGGCCTTCCTCAGCCCTGCCTGTCCTGACAGCTGTGTGTTTGCTGCTCCCTCTGCCGGGAATACTCTTTCCTGATCCAAACCTCCTTCTCAGAACAGCCTTTTCTGACCTTTCTAAGTAGTGGATTGGATCATCCTGTACAAATTCTCTCCATAGCACTGACCTCCACCTAGAACCCTCTTGTTCGTGTGTTTTTGTGCTTCCCCTACTAGAATGTGGGCTTCATGGGATCAGAGACCTCATCTCTCCTCATCACTGCTCTGCCCCCACTGCCTTTACCATCTAGTAGGTTTTCAGTAAATATTTATGTAAAAGGAATAAATATGTCTTCCATTTTCTGTATCTGTGGGTTTCATATCCATGGAATCAATCAATTGTGGACTGAAAAAAATATATATTTTTTGAAGCATCTGTATTGAACATTTGCAGACATTTGTCCTTGTTCCCTAAATAACACAGGATAACTATTTCCATGCATTTACATCGTTTTAGGTATTACATGTAATCTAGAGATGATTTAAAGTGTGTAGGGGGATTGGGCAGGTTATATGTAAATTCCTTACCATTTTATAGAAGGGTCTGTTGGTGTCTGCAGGGATTCCTGGCACCAGTCCTCCAGAATACCCAGGGACAGCCCTATGTGCTAGACACTGGGGATACGATTTTCTCCAAATTTTACTAAACGTAAATACCAAGAGAAACTCTCAAGAGACAAAAAAAAAAAAAAAAATTAATGTAGATGAGGAGAAACTCCTTGTAAAAATCTTTTATCTTTGAATGAAAGTTCTGCAACATTCAACGCACGTGGTAAAGTCCATTCTCACATTTCCCAATTCTTCTGTCTTTCCTGAGCTTCCAAGGTTGCCTTCACTTAAGAATACAGGAATACAGTGGTACTCTAGTTTGGAATGAAATGCATTCAGTTGGCTCTTCATCAATGCTGGTTGAATTGGAGTTCGGGATAGTATAGTGAAAGGAACACAACAAAGCTCTTCCATTTGCCATGCGTGACCTTGAGGAATGCTTCTCAGTTCTCTGGGCCTGTTGCCTCCTCTGTTGAATAAAGGTGATGAAGGATGAGAAGCTGCCTTCTGGTTCTGAAGGTCACTACTCCTTGAAAGGACCTTCCCACTTACAGCTAGCATTGGCTGACTGCTTACTATATGCAGGTGCAATGTTAAGAGGTTCACACGAATCATCTCATTAATCCTTAGTGCACCTCTAGAGGGAAGTGCAGACAAGGTCTCTACAGCTCAGAGGGGATTGGTGACTTGGGTAAGGTCATGGTAAGCAGTGGCATTGAGACTTGACTTTGTGCAGAGATTGCTACTCCCTGCCCTCTCCACATGGGCTGGCTTCAGTTGAGTTCTGCTAGGAGCCCGGAAGGAGTTCTGCTAACACCAGTGTCTGTGTCATCTCTTCCTTTCAGGAGAGAATTGCCAAAAGCCATGGCTCTCAGTGTGGGTTCTGCACCCCTGGCATCGTCATGAGCATGTACACACTACTCCGGAACCAGCCTGACCCCACCATTGAGGAGATTGAGAATGCCTTCCAAGGTATGGGCTTTCAGGCACAGCCCAGGAGGTGGAATGGCTGACAGGGTGCTGCAGCGGTCAGAGCAGGGCCAAGGTGAAAGCCGGAAGTGGACTATGAGTGTGGGGGACTGCCCTGTGGTGGGGGGAGACCACCCCAAAGTGGTAGCTAAGATCTGTTAGAGAGTTAGCCTCTCTGAATTTGGGGGGCACTTGGTTGGTATGGAGACCCTCTGGGATCCTCTGCCATTGTGTTCCTCTTCCTGAGGAATCTTCCTGCCTTCTCACGGCATTGGAGTGGGGCTGGCCTGGGCAGTTGGCATGGGAGGACATCATCTGGGAAACTCCACAGAGGCCAGTGGCCTAGCTTCCCTTCCTGTCAGCTTTCACCAGGAGAGGCTTCTGCAGGGTGGAAACCACATACGAGGCAGGTGCAGGGATTCTCCCTAGATGTTCAGAGTGAAGGGGAGGAGAGTTGCCAGTGCAGTTTGGTGAGCTCGCTGACCAGCCACTATGGGAAAGTGACTCAGGGCTCCTGACTCGCCTTAGAAGGGACTGGGGAGGAAGTCAGTCAGGAATATGACGAGTGGGAAGAGAATATGCAAAGACAAGTGGCAACAAGAGCACCCAAATGAGCTGGGGGCGAAGTCACAGGCCCTCCCACCCGTGGGGCCTGCACTAACACGGCCGCTTTCTCCTTGGCCCCCAGGAAATCTGTGCCGCTGCACGGGCTACAGACCCATCCTCCAGGGCTTCCGGACCTTTGCCAGGGTAAGTGGGGCCCCAGGACAGCATTGTTGCAACTCTTAAAACAGTAACACTCCAGCAGTGCCGGTGGCTCAAAGGAGTAGGGTGCTGGCGCCATATGCTGAAGGTGGTGGGTTCAAACCCAGCCCCGGCCAAAAACTGCAAAAAACAAAAACAAAAACAAAAAACAGTAACACTCAGAAATCATAGTTGTGAGGGAGGCCGAGGGCCTTTGATTACAAAGAAGAAAGCTAAGGTGTCCAGGTAGCAAGTGTCCCTGCTGCGGATGCCTGGCAGGGGGAACAGACCTGGCTGTTGTTACTTAGCAGGAGTCACACTGCTTTGGGGCTTGGCAGCTTTCCCCTGGAGACTGGCAGCCTCAGCCCATGGCACAGGTGCTGAACGTAGGTTTAATAACAAACCAGCCCATCTTAGCACTCACGCCCCTCCTCCTTCCCTCTCTTGCCTGCTTTCAGCAGTTGGCTCTCTGCCGGGCTTAGGAAACTGATAATTAGATCTCCAGACAGTTTGTGAACCCCTGCAGTGTTCTTATGACTCTAAGTGAGAAACCACAGTGGGCATTGATTACATAAACACAGACATGCACATACACACACACACACACACACACACACACGCACACTCCCACCATCTGGCAAGGAGGACAGAGGGCTGGCCTCTCCTCTCTTGGCTTCATTTCCTTGAATTTTACATGATTCCTCAGTTGGGTCAAGTTAATCCTGACTCTAATCAAACCAGCTCATCTCAATTTGATCCTGGGTCCATGGGAATTGCAGACTCCTGTCCTTTCACTCACCTTTAGGGCTGACACAGCACACCAGGGAGTACTGTGTCCAGACAACTCAAGGAGGAGTAGGTGGGGATGGAGGCAGGGCAGACAGGGCTTTATAAAGACAGAAAACATCACGCCCTGGTCAATGCTGCTGCCAATGTAGCATTAGGAGGGGTGTGATATTAAATGAAAATGATCAAAAACACAAATTCAGTCTGTGGAGTTGGGTTCAAATCTTATACCATCACTTAATTGATGCAAGACCTTGGGCAAGTTTCCTTGTTTCTGGAATGATGATTATAATATCTAGCTCTCTGTGTTTGTAAAAATCAGGTACTTCTTATAAAGCTTTTAGAATAATGCCAGCACGTCTCATGTATTCAGTGAATGGCAACTATAAATCGTTATGTTGTACATTAGCCACTATAGAATCTTCATAAATTGCTCAGGCTTCTCTGAGAACCTGGAATTGTTGATGTGGCCTCTATTTACTTCATAGGAGCCTGTTTCTAGAGATACAACTTAATCAGTCCTCCTAGTTTCTCAAAAGAGAAGGGCTTTGAGTGTAGCTAAACATTATACTCTTCCTTGGAAAGTGAAAGGGCTCCTCTTTGTGGTGCAGCACACCCACCTTGGTCCAGCTGTCCAGCAGCAGAGAGCAGAGAGAGGCTCAGAGCAGCCGAAACACCTGGGCACAGAGGGCAGCCAGGAGCTCCTACAGGTTACTTGTGGGAGGCCCTCAAGAGCTTTATTAAGAGCCTTTTCACTCTAATTTTATACATGGTTCTGACAAACTCAGGTATCCAGTTTTCCTGTCTGCAGCTCACACTAGACAAAGGTGAGGAAGGCCAGCTAGAGGCGGGCACATGGCTCACAGCAGGAGTTGACAGTGTCCATCTGGCAACAAGGAAGAGAATGAAACCATGAACCAGGCACAAGCAAGATGTGCAGATTCTGCCGTGGCATGTAGGGAGCTTAGAGGAGTCTTTGCTTTGTGCTAACACCAAGTAAGAAGTTGAACAAACCGAAAACCAGCAACTCTTTTTAGATCCATCAGATAAGTGAAGTCTCAGAACGAATCACTGCCCTCACAATTTAAGATGCAGGCAGGCAGATACAGAGACGCACCATGTATCAGAGCAGACATCTCTGCAGGAATCTTTACCAGGGTAGAAAAAGCTAAACAACAATTAACAAATTGCAGAGAGAACAATGTGCTTACAAATTCCACTGGGACTCAGTCATACAGGGAGGGGGCCTGTATACTTTTGTGACTTTTACCTCTAAGAGTTCTACCTGTTAGAGCTCTGTTGATTTGGAGTAATGTTGGAGAAAAATCCCCTTGAACTTCTAGTAGTGAGAGGGAAAAAGGAATCATTTTGAAATATGCCAGAGCACCCTGTTCTTAACAAGGTCTACGCTCAGGAGAATCTACTTTACCAGAGCCTAAACTTTGAGTTATATCAGAGCCTAGCCTACTTTGGGAAAGAGAAATACCACACTCCAGTTTCCTCTAGTTTTCCACATGGGGACGGGAAATACACAGCCCAGTCCCTTCCTGTCATCTTATCCCACCTGAGGAGAAAATAAACCCCCAGAAGTTCTTGTAAATTGAGAGTCCAGGGGCACAGCCTCACCAAGAGACTGGGACCTAATCCTGGGACACTGATACTTTTCCTCTCCTACATCTTATCATATACATTAACCAAAGGCCTGTTTATAGCAAGTCCTTTGCTCCAGTACATCAGGCTCACTTTTCAATAAGAAATGACAAAGTGTACTCAAAAGCAAACACAATTTGAAGAGATTGAGCAAACAGCAGGACCAGGGCTTGATATGGCTGGGATTTTGGCATTCTAGAACCAGGAATGTTATAAAACTCTAATTAATATGCTAAGCCCTTTAATTGAACAAGTAGACACCATATAAGAACAGGTGTGTAGTGTAAACAGAGAGATGGAAATTTTAAGAAAGAATCAAAAAGGAATGCTGGAGATCAACAATACTATAATAAATTGCAGACTGCCTTTGGTGGGCTCAATAGTAGACTGGATATGACTCAGGAAAGAATCTCTGAACTTGAGGAAATGACAATAGGAACTTCTAACATCATAAGCAAAGTGAAAAAAGAGTGAACCCCACCACCAGAAAATCCAAGAACCCTGAGATAACCACAAGATGCAACATATGTGTAATGGGAATACCAGAAGAAGAAGGAGAAGAGAAGTGAGGGATTTCCCAAAATTAACGTTAGACTTCAATAGGGCCAGGAAGTTCAGAGAATACTAAGTAGGATAAGTACCAAAACCCCATAAAACAAACAAACTAAACCAACCAACCAACCAACAAAAAGCCCAAATGAAACCAAGACACATATCATATTCAAACTTCAGAAAAGCAAGGATAAAGAAAAATGTCTTGAAAGAAGCCAGAGGAAAAAACATCTTACCTGTAGAGGAAAAAGATAAGAATTAGATTCAATGTCTCCTAGAAACCAGGCAAACAAGAAGATATAACAAAATATTTAAAGTATCAAGAGGAAAAAATGCCCACCAACCTAAAATTCTGTAACCTACAAAAGTATCCATCAAAAGGGAAGGAGAAATAAGACTTTTTCATACAAACAAAATTTGTTTCGGTTGCCAGTAGACTTCTCCTGTCAAAAGTATTACAAGAAGTCCTTCAAAGAGAAGGATAATGATGATATAGTTCAGAAACTCAGATCTACACAAAGAAAGGAAAAACATCAGAGAATGAATAACTAAAGGTAAAACAAAGACTTCTATTTTTCTTAATCTTAATTGGCCTAACAGAGTGAGACCCTGTCTCCCAAAATAGCTGGTCATTGTGGTGAGCACTGATAGTCCCAGCTGCTTGGGAGGCTGAGCCTAAGAGTTTGAGGTTGCTGGGAGCTATGACACCATGGCACTTTACCAAGGGTGACAAAGTGAGACTCTGTCTCAAAAAAACAAAACAAACAACCCACAACCCCCCCCACAAAACCCAAAACATAATTAACAATAAGTAAATGAACAACTCAATTACAAAATGGATAAAATAATGAACAGCCACCTCATCAAAGAAGATGTATGGATGCCCAGTAAGGATAGAAGAGTTCGACGTTAGAGAATTACAAATTAAAACCACAATGAAATACCACCACACACCTGTTAAACTAGCCAAACCCAAAACACTAATGCCACCAGATGCTGGTGAGGGTGTGGCGCAACCAGAGCTCTCATCCTTTGCTGGTGGGCATGCAAAACGCACCACCACTTTGGAAGACAGGTTGGCAGTTTCTTATAAAACTAAACATACATTTACCATTCAGCCCAGCAATCACATGCCTTTGTGGTTACCCAATTGAATTGCAAACTTATTTCTACACCAAAATCTGTGCAGGGATGTTTGTAGCAGCTTTATTCATAATTGCCCAAATTTGGAAGCAACCAAGATGTCCTGTAGTAGGTGAATAGACAAATAAGCTGTAGAACACCCCAGACGTTATTTATTGCTAAAAAGAAATAAGGTATCAAGCTGTGAAAAGACACAGAGAAGCCTTAATTGCATATTAGTAAATGAAAAGAGCCAATCTGAGAAGGCTACATATTGAACGATAACAATTATATGTCATTCTAGGGAAAGCAGAACTATGGAGGCAGTAAAAAGATTAGTGGTTGCCAGGGAAAGGGAGGGATGAACAGGCAGAGCATGGCGGAGTTTTAGGGCAGTATAACTCTATTCTGTAAGATAGCATATGTAAGATATCTGTAAGATAGCATATGATAGCTTCTGTAAGATAGCATATGATGATATATGTCATCGTACTTTGTCAAAACCCATGGAATAGACAACTCCAAGAAGGAACCCTAGTGTAAATGACGGCCTTTGGGTGATAACAATGTGTTAGTGCAGGCCTAGCAATTGTTACAAATTTACCACTCTGGTGTGGATGGGTGTTGACAGTGAGGGAGGCTGTGCGTGTGTGAGGACAGAGGATATTTGGCAATTCTCTGTACTTCCTGCTCAATTTTGCTGTTAACCTAAAATTGCTCTAAAAAATGAAAAATGTTTATTAAAAAAAAAAAAGGTAACAAGCCCAGAAGGCTACTTAGTAAAGTAGAAATCTCAGGAAAGTAGCAATGGGAAAATCCAGTCTTATCCAACCTCAGTAGACCTTGAGGACAGTGATACGTTATTGTACATCATAATAATTCATATCATAAACACATCAATGAATTATGGAGGACAAAGATCTGAGTAGTAATGTTCCTACCCTGATCATGTGGGGCATGTCCTCGGGAGGGCTGGGTGAGAGAGATGGATGACTTACCATTAGCAGGTGCCCTCTCTCTGCACATGGGGCCTGGGGATTCCCCTGCATTGCTCCTTCTTGAAGAGGGAAGATGGAAGAGGCGCTCACGAACCTGTCTTCCTAGAGGGGAAGTGCAAGGTGGCAGAGGGAAGGCCCAGGGTGGACAGAGCAGGTCTCTTTTTGCAGTGCCTGACTGTGATTACCAGTTCTCAAAGGCCACACCGCCGGCCTCCATGGTGCTTCTTTAGAAAATGCCAGCAGGGTATGGTGTCTCCCATAGCTCACGTGCAGAAGAGCTACTCTCTGTTGCTTTTGGGAAATCAGCTGCTCCAGAAAAGTGCCTGAGGCTGGGCCTGTGAGCTTTCCCCACTTTTCGTCTTAACATAACTCCAACATTCTAGAGTGTCTCCTGAAGCCCTGAGCCACAATATACTAATAATCTAGGTTCCTTAGCTTCTGGGAACACTCTTTGCAAATATCCTTGTGTGAATGTTCATCATCTCTCTAGGATGGTGGATGCTGCGGTGGAGATGGGAACAATCCAAACTGCTGTATGAACTCGAAGAAAGACCAGGTAGTAAGTGGGTCCTTCTCCTCCTGAAGCCTCGGGGCCACTCTCCCATGCAGAGCAGTCAGTAAACTCTCTAGGCCCCCAGCAGTGGGGGCTGGAAGAGGAGAGAACGGCCAGCATTGGTGAGGGTCAGAGGATGAAGATGTGAAGGTGCATATTAGCCCTGGGTCCTCTGGCAAGACCTCCTGCTCCTGCTTCCGAGGAGCTGCCTGCCCCTGCACCAGCCTGCTGGGGGCTGGGAAGGAGCTCACCTGGAGAAGGGGCTAGATCAGTCCTATGGGGCATTTGAAAGGCAAAGACACCTTATCACCTACCTGTTTTCTTTCCCTACAGGTCAGTCTCTCACCATCTTTGTTCAAACCAGAGGAGTTCATGCCCCTGGATTCCACCCAAGAGCCCATCTTCCCCCCAGAGTTGCTGGTAGGTGATGTCTTGGGAAGAGGCCCAGCCAGTGTGCACTGTGAGAGCCTGGAGGACTGCTCTATTTCTATCCCCTCTGGGAACTTTGTGTCTTCCTGGGTGGTTAGGTTTCAGCCTGCATTTCCCTTCCTCTTGCTGATGCCTCTACTAGGTCAAGTCTATTACCTACAGTCAAAGCCCCTGCACTTCTCACATGTGTCACAGTCCTTCCCCAAGTCCTGTGAAGATAGGGACTGGGACTCTGGACACAGTGTGTAGCAATAGCAGTAGCATGTGGTGGATCAACTATGTGTTGACCTCCTGGCTATGTCTAATGTGTACCCCGACTCAAGCAAGCTAATCTGTTCTCTATAAGCTGTCCATCTAGTTTAAAAAACAACAAAAAATAGAGCTGTATTCAAAGAGCATGACCTGCAACTTGCAGCTCTGTTTTAAGGCTCCCCCTCTACACCCACTTTCTCACCTTCATGCCAACGTTTATTGCAAGGATAGAATTGAGCCACTCCCAGAATTTTTCAAGTGCATATTTCTTGGGGGGTTGAGCTCGTGAAGACTCCCTACTAGGTTCAACAGGCCAGAGGAACGGCTTGTAGCAGGTCACTGGCACTTCCGTCTGCACTGTGAAACCCTGAAAACATATTGGTTTGATTTGGGGGGTTCTTGTCCAGTCCAGAATACCCACATGCACTGGGGCCAGACCTCCTACATGTGTCCCTGGGATACCCCTTCCGTCCCCTCCTCTTCCCGCACCTTGTCCACTGCGCCCCCTGGCTTCAGTGTGGGCCACTGCACCTGGGCTGTCTGCCTGGTTAGTTCGGGTTCCCTGGCGGCAGGTGACCTTTAGCAGGTCCTATAACCGCCTTGATTCTCAGGTGCCCCTTTTACCTTGAAAAATGAGGCTCACATGCCTCCTTCATGGAGGTCTTGTAAAGACTGAGTGTGTATTTAATAGCTGCAAAGGAGTTTCTGCCTTAGAACACTTTTTTTTTTTTTTTTTGAGACAGATTCTCATTCTGTCTCCCTGGGTTGAGCGCAATGGCGTCACAGCTCACAGCAACCTCAAACTCTTGAGCTTGAGCGATCCTGGGACTACGGGCATCTGCCACAATGCCTGGTTATTTTTTAGAGATGGGGGGATCTCACTCTTGTTCAGGGTAGTCTCAAACTTCTGAGCTCAGATACCCACCCCCAATCTCCCAAAGTGCTAGGATTACAGGTGTGAGCCACTGTGCCCTGCCAGAACTTATTACATGTGGTATTAGTTCCCTCTTTGCCCCTGACTTATACAGGTGGTCCTGCCTTACAAACATCTGACGGATGTTCAACTCACACTTACAAATGGAGGCTATTTTGGGCAATAGGGAAAAGTACCTGTTCCAACTTACATACAAATTCAACTTAAGAACAAACCTACAAAAATAAATCTATCTTGTTCATAACCCAGGGACTGCCTGTATCTTCATTCTGAAATTGATATTACATAAGCCAATCGAAGAGTTGATTGTGGATTAAAGTAATTTATCAGGGGAATGGCAGTAGGAAGAAGAGGACAGCGTAATAAGAACATACATTTTTCCAGAGGCTGAAAGACACCCCTAGGAAGCAGCTACGCTTTGAAGGGGAGCGTGTGACATGGATACAGGCCTCTACCCTCAAGGAGCTGCTGGACCTCAAAGCTCAGCACCCCAGTGCCAAGCTGGTGGTGGGGAACACAGAGATTGGTAAGGCTGAGTGGCCCAGAGAAGGGGAATGAAAGTAAGCAACGTGCCCGGACAGGCTCTGATAGACACTAGGGCTTCCATAGATTTCGTCCTTTGCCTGCCCTCTTCGGGGGGTGAAGGATAAGGTGAAGGAGAGGAAATGTCTGTGCGTGACCTTTTGTGTTGCCTGTGACCATGGCCATCTCTCCTGTAGGTGCCACCCCCTGGGATATGAGGCCTACAGTATTTGCAGGCTGAGGGACTCAAAACGTGGCGCTTTTAGCCCAGTGCTTCAAGGGACCGTGAAAGATGAGAGAGCTGCCCAGACCTCTGCTAATATCCAGCCATTTCTCAACCTGGCTTAGCCTGTTTCCACTTTACTGGGCCCTAAGCCTAGTGAGGATCTAAGTGGCACAGCTGAGGTTTCTCTTAGAGAACCTCTGGGTGGGGGGTAGGTGGGGCAAGACATGCTTTTAAGCAGTCAAGTTCAGCTTGTAGGAGACTCCTGGCTTTGGTTCTTGAAGGAGCCTCAAAGCCTTGGGTTCTGGTTGGACCCACAGCCACAGAGAGGAGGGCCTGGCTTAGGTCATTGCTGATACAGCTGAAAGCTGGCCCTGTCCTTGTGAACAGAAAGGCTGCAGTTTGGCAACACAATGGGGGGTGGCAGGTGGGCTGAGACACACCTCAAGTGATGTGATTTTGGTGACTACCACTTAACAGGAGCTGTGGACCATGTAGTCCAGGGATGCCCTGGCCTAAGGTGGCTGTGAGAATCTTAGGAGAACCTTTGACACTTGACATGTTTTCTACCATGAGTCATACAAAGTCCAGGGCTCTGTTGTATTCCAAGAGAAAGGAATTCACAAAGATTGTACAAGCCCCACAGTTAGGAAGAATCTCTTCAACCCTTCTATCTATCCCCTTTCCTCCTCCCTTATACACACAGGGTGAGAACCTCTAGCCAGTGCAGAAAGAAAGCCTAATCAAGTCAGGACTTCCTGCTTTAATCCGTGTTCTTCATCCTAGGAGCTGATATTCCAACAAGCCCGACTCCTTGAGGCCTGCCCCTTCCTTCAGAAATCCTGAACAGCACCTGGGGGAGGGGGGCAGGGGTGAGCAGCATTTCTTTTTAACGTCTCCCATATAGATCCCTGTTGGCAGGGCTGGGAGAGGTGCATGCTGAGCTCATTGTATCTAAGGAATAGATGTGCATCTATTTAGCAGAGGTTCCTAACTTGATGAGACAGAGACTGGACACACGTGTGGCCTGGCAGAGCCATGAAAACTCAGACAGATACTAGGGACTGGAGGACAGATTTAAAGTCCTCTCTCTCATTTTCCTTTTTTGGTTTAACATTAGATTTTCATATTTTTAGTACTATTATACTCCAACCCCAACAATAGTGCAAGTGCTAAAATTTGCCTATTCTTAGCTGTGTGATTTGGGCAAGAAACCTAACCTCTCTGGGGGTCACTTTCTTCACCTATAAGTAGAGATACATCATAGTACCTTGTAGGGTTGTCATGAGATTTAAATGAGTTGAAATAGGTCAGGAGCTTAGACTAGTTCCTGACATACCTTGATTCCCTGTGTTTTCTAATACTCTTACACACATACGGTGTTCACTTACATAAACACACTCACTCATACATTAGAGTGAATTCAAACTCATTTCATTTGAATTCAGATAGGTTTTCTTTTTTTGAGAGGGAGAGAAAGACATACTAATAATTTTAGGGCTCACAGCCCAGAGTCTGCACCTAATCCCACACCTTGTCACTGTGTTTCCTGGCCCCAAGACTCCCACAGAGCACATTATGGTTATGACCATGTCATATATCTGGTGTGTAATATTGCTGAGGCCTGCCCTGGTGATACACCAATGGGCCTATAGCCTCAGGCTTCTTATTTCTTTCAAGGCATCGAGATGAAGTTTAAGAACATGCTGTTTCCTCTGATTGTCTGCCCAGCCTGGATCCCCGAGCTGAACTCAGTGCAGCATGGACCTGAGGGTAAGGCAGGTTGGCTCAAGCTCACAGAGGGGCTGTGATGCTGAAGATGGGTCACAAGAGGGGATGGCAGGTGCTACGGCAGCTCCCTGTCGGCCCTGGGTGTCTTCTGCGGCCCCCTTCACTCCCTGGGGAAAGTGGGGGCTGGTAAGGGGGCCCCCTTCATTGCCTTTCTCCCACAAAGCTTCCAGGGCAGGGTGTCAGTGGGCAAGAGGCTGTCAGATCTTCAAGAGAGATCTTGTTGTTAATACTGGCTACACATTAGAATCACTCATGGTGGGGGAGAGGTAAGGAGTTGTGCTTAGGTGGTTTTTAAAAAAATACCAAGATTTCATCCCCAGAAATCCTGATTTTGTTGAGTTAAGAATCACTGGTTCAGAGGGAAAAACATTGGTTGCAGGATCAAGAGGCCTGGGCGTGAGTACTGGCTCATTTATTAGCTGTGTGACATTAGTTAAGCCACTTAACCTCTCTGGGCCCTAATTGCCTCATCCATATAAATATGTGGGTCCTGGTTCAGACTTGCCTGGGTTGCTGTAAGGCTTCATAGGAGCTATATATGAAAGCATTTTCTGAGCTGCAGTAGGGAGTGTTATTCTGATCATATGTTCTCAGGCATTTCCTTTGGGGCTGCTTGCCCCCTGAGCCTTGTGGAAAAGACCCTGGTGGATGCGGTTGCCAAGCTTCCTTACCAAAAAACAGAGGTGTTCAGAGGAGTCTTGGAGCAGCTGCGCTGGTTTGCAGGGAAGCAGGTCAAATCTGTGGCGGTGAGTCCCTGTTCAGAGGCGAGCAATGCTCACGGGATGGGGCCTTGCATAGAAGGCAGCATGGCCTGTCTGGCCTCTGCTGCAGAATTTCACTTGCTGCAGTCCTGAGTGGGCCTTATATGTCAGTGCTTAGATTTCCCCGGGAAGGGTATGGGTGGTGTCCATTGAAAATGCAGGGTCCTGGGCCCTGCCCTCAGAGACTCTGAGCTTGGGTCTGGGATACAGCCCAGGGACGAGGTTTTTGACAAGCCCCTCAGATGCTTCTGATGTAAGTGGGCAGTGGGCCTCTCTGAGAAACACCCTGACCCAGTCTTCAAGGTTAGAGAAATTCAGCTTTTTGCCTTCCTCTTCTGAACTGGGCTGAGCCTATCAGTAGGTGAATAAGATATATGTCAGGACACAGGCAATTGTAAAGGGGATATCCTTGCAGAATGAGGGAGAACCAGAGTCATGGAGGGATCTACACCCTGAGAGGAGGGAAGGATTTGTCTGTTGACTATTCACAGCTGGTTTTCAGACTAGCCCCTGGGTTCCCAGTTTACAAATGCTGATGTTCACACAGCATTTGCCGGTGCCATTTGAAGTTCACAACAGTTTATGCTGCTGGGGAAAAAGCTATTCCTTCTATTTTTAATTTTTTAAAAAATTAAAGAAAACGACCTGCTCCTATTCCCCTCTCCACCCCAAGTATAAGCCACTTCTGATTGTAGATGAGGAGACTCAAGCCAGAAAGCTCTCCCAAGTTTCCTAGTTCTGCTGAAATCTCCTTCCAGGAAGAATTTTGTTTTCATTACACAACTGATTTTCTTTCTGTTTCCTAATAATAAAAACCCTATATCTGATTCGTCTTACATACTTTTTTGGGGGGGTGGAATTGCTGGGAAATTCAGGTCCAAATAGGGCAAATTGTTCAACTTCAACTTCCTCCTCTTTTTCCTTGATCCTTGATCTTTATCTTCCATTTCTGTTTTACTAACTCTATGTGGCCCTTTGTGGTAAATCACCTCAATCCTTTCAGAATAAAAGGTCTGGCAAAGTCAAGCAAACAAATTTAAAAGGGCTTATGTTCCAGGACCGAAACGCAATCCCAGGGGTTCTGATCCCCAGTTTTGTGCATTTTTTCTGAATGCCCAAGTTCTGACTGTGCTTGTCTTGTGTCTGCAGGGGATGCAGGTCCTTGGTCCCTCCTTGCAGCAGGTGTCACCTGCCTGCCTTGTGCTCAGGAGCCAGCTGCCTGAGCAAGGGTTTCCTGGGGTGAGCTCTCACGGCACTCTCTCTGCTTGTCCTAGTCCCTTGGAGGGAACATCATCACTGCCAGCCCCATCTCCGACCTCAACCCCGTGTTCATGGCCAGCAGGGCCAAGCTGACTCTCGCGTCCAAAGGTGAGCTTCCTGAAGCAGAAGCCCAGAAAAAGGACGTGGAGGAGAGAAATCTCCCTGGATAGGTCATTTTCTGGAGAAACAGAGTCCAGAGTTCAGTGACCTCTCTATACTAAAGTTTGAATCTAGGGAAGCTGCAGGAGAATGCATCCAGGCTGGGGGCTAGGACAGCTAGACATTTTCTCTGCAAAGAATTCACAATAGAAGAGCTGCCCAGGCACCTGCCTTACATAGCTGTATGCTGGGGCTGGAATGTACTGTCTCACCACAGCCCCTTGTTGGATTTTCCAGGAATTCTGTGCGCCCTCAGTTAAACATGGCCATTATTAAAATTTGACTTATATACATTCACCTGAAATAAGTTATAATCAAAACAAAGACAACAAATCCTCTGAATCTGTCACTTGCTAGTTATTTTACTTCATTTTGCTCTTCAGGTTATTTACCTGAGCTGTACAGTGGAAATGCTGTACAGTTGTGTGCTACCCTGCACTTCTGCCTGGTCAGAGAGTCTCAAAGACCAGCCGAGGTCTGATATTTCTTAGGAGAATTCAGCACACGTGTTTTGTGTACATAAAACACAATCAGCACAGGAAAAGGTGCATGGGACAGTGTCTGGAGGAGGCCAGGCACAAAGAGTGGGTTATTAAATATTCCCCAGCGCACCGCTGCTTAAGGATTCTGTTAGAGAACCTGGTCCCAGTTGTGCCAGGAACTCCCTCTGACTGTGGGCATCAGGTGCCATGGTGAAAAATCCCCCTGGTGGGTTGCCCTTTGCTTCCGATGTGATCCCTGCTTTCCCCTCATGTTGGTCCCTCTTCATCTCGCCTCTGTACAGACACCAGGAGAACTGTCCCCATGGACTACACCTTCTTCCCTGGCTACAGAAAGACCCTGCTGAGCCCGGAGGAGATACTTCTCTCCATAGAAATCCCCTACAGCAGGGAGGTGAGATGTTGGGAGTGGGTCCTGAGTCAGCCCACATTAGTCCTAATGCCAGCCTCCAAAAAAGAAACCCGAGTCTGTCGCAGGACCAACATCAATGCCAACATGCGTGTTTTTCTCTCTGAAGTTTGCCTGTAATGAACCAACTATCTTCCTCTCTGGACTATGAGAAGTTGCAGGGTAGAGGTGCCTAGGACATGGTTTGTGAAACCGGACAGCTGGATGTGTGGTTCTGAATGAGTCATTTCACCTTTACAGGCCCCAACTTCCTCATTGGTATAATGGGCACATGTCACCTACGGTACTGGTTATGGTGAGAACTAAAAATAAATATTTCTTAAGATTCCTGGCAGATGTCTGAAAGCCAGTGAAAATGACACAGTTGCAAAAACACGTCCAGCCCTCAACCATGCCTGCCCCACATCAAGGGGGTGGTGATGAGGGTTGGCGAGGGTTGAGTTTGCCAGCTAAGTAGAGATGCTGTTGTGAGTGAGATGTGTATGCGCTGACCTTGGGCTGGACAAGGTGTTGGTGCAGACAGATGCCTGCTTCACAAGCAGCTCTTCAGTCCTGCGGGGGTAGGTCTGGTCACCTTTGGCTACCTTACTCTTGTTCCCGGTGGGGGGGGCCTATGTTGTCTTGAGCTGGTATGATTCTCTCCACTCTCAGCAGCTACCAACTCAAGACACATTCCACGATGGGCCTCTCAGGCAGGTGAGCAGCTGGCAAGGAGTGTGTGAAGGGCGGCCTGCAGCCAGTGCTTCCACGAGTGTCCCGGGGCTGTTTTGCCCTTGCTAATTTTGACCTTGTAATGAGAATGCTAATTAAATTAGAGCAATTACATCCCTGAGGTGGTTTGTTAATGATTTTCTAGCTTGTCCTTATAGACCATTTTGAGTGGGTGATTCCCAGAGTTTTGAATTTCACAGTTCAGTAATTTTTTTTTTTTTTAATTATGAGTAGGGAAAGGCAGAGGAAACAGGCACCGCGCTACCATGGTCATTAACAGAAAAGCTTCATTACATAAGGAAAAGGAGATTTATTACCCAGAATTAGGAAGCTTTCTCAAGAAAGGATGTTGTCAGCCTGATGATAGTTCTTAGCATCCCAGTGGAAATGCTGCTGTGGACGGGCCATCCTGGGGTGAACTGCTGGAGCCACAGCTCAGTGCCCCAGGGGCATGTGTGACAGCAGGAATCTGAGGGGCTTTCCATGGCTTCCTCAAGGAAAATCCTGTGGCTGTGGCCGATGGGGGGCTCATTGGGCTTTCCCCCATTGAGCTCCTTTCCTTCTGGCGTGTTGCTTAGAGTTTGCCATGACAGGGTAAGTTGAAACCTCAAGAGGAAGCTGGCATAGAAAGGGCTTGAAGCCATACGGTCATACCTGGAAATAACTCACACTCTCCTTCTGTTTCCAAAGACAGACCCTGGCCTGGGCCCAGGGGGAAAGTGTGTTCAAGTCACTAAGGCAGTAACTGTTTCATGGTGTGGAACTTCCTCTCAGTAAGCAGGATTTTCAAGCATAGCCTGGAACCAGGGACCAGTTAGGAAAAGCTCCTGTAGAAAGCTGAAGCTGTGTTTGCAAACAGCCCTGGGCAGCTCATAGTCGGGGCCGAGGGGCCATCATGCCAACAGAGGGTTCAGCATAGCCCCCAAGAAGCGGGGTGGGTGCTGATTCCAGGCAGGGGGGTGAGGAAAGGGAGTTCTGAGGAGTCTTTGTGAAGGGTCCGCTCCTGCTCCCTGCTGCTCGTTTGGTGGAGACAACCCAGTTCCACTTGGTCCCTGACTCTTAACTTTCCTGGCCCACAGGGAGAAACCGTGACACTTTTCCATCTCCTTGGAATGTTCTCTGGACCTTGTCCTAAAAATGTGTTTGTTGTGCTTGTCTTTGGCTCCTGGGACAAGCACCCCCCACCCCGATTTATGAGGGCACAGTCATCTCACCTCACCTCTCCTCACCTCACCACACCTCACCTCATAGCCCTGTTTTGCTGGTTTGCCATTTGTAGTCCTCACAAAACAAGGAGGAAAAACAGGCACATTTCTGGGTTTTTTGTTTTCTGTTTTTAGGGTGAGTTTTTCTCAGCTTTCAAGCAGGCTTCCCGGAGAGAAGATGACATTGCCAAGGTGACCACTGGCATGAGAGTTTTATTCAAGCCAGGAACCACAGAGGTAGAGGAGCTGGCTCTTTGCTTTGGTGGAATGGCTGACAGAACCATCTCAGCATTCAAGACCACCCGGAAGCAGCTGTCCAAGTAAGGAGGACAGCAGAATGAAGCTGCTGCTGAGGTGGCATTACTCTGGCTGCACCAGCTGCCATGACGACTGCTTCTGCTATTACTACAACTGCTGTCACCACTATTACCACTATGCTACTTCCAGCATCACTGCTTGCAGTGTCGCCGCTACTGCTATGTGTATGGGTTATTAATACTTTCCTACTATTACTGCAGCTGCATCTACAACTACAATTATTACTGCTACTCTTACTGCTATTACTATTACTACTGTTGCTGCCACTATCACTACCGCTACTACCACTGATGCTACTCCTGTTACTACCACTGCTGTGACTAGTCCTACTCCTGTGATTACTGTTGCTACTAGTACTGCTGCTGCTGTTACTATGAGTATTTATTACCGTTGCTGCTGTTACTGCTTCTGTTACTGCTGGCATGATTGCTGATGCTGTTGCTAATATTATTACTGCTTTTTCTTCTATTACTGTTACTTTTTCTACTGCTAGTATTCGTATTGTTAGCATGACCACTACTGCATGTATTACCACTGCTGCCAGTGCGAGTATTATTACTAGTAGTATTGATGCTACTGCTGCTGCTACTTGTTAGGGTATGAGTTAGTGGACACAGGTTTTGAGAAGGATTTCTCCAGACAAAAATTAGAATAGGGAGAAGTTTATTTTACTCTTTCCAGATGGAGGAAGGGCCAACACAATGACAGGGAGGGAGAGAAAATCAGGTAGTCTGGCTTTTTATTTAGAAGTTGTAAAGAGGTGAAAATTTAAGGCTGTAGCCAGATTAAGAGGGGGCCGTGAAACTGCTCCATCTGCTGGCCAGTAACAGGAACTGTGGCAGGATGTCAAAGTCCCGGAGTCGGGTCCCCTGCCTGTCCTTGGAGACAGGTCTTACTGTGGAGATGTAACTCTGTCACTCTGTCCTTGGGATAGAGCTGAGGCCTGCAGCTCGTGCCCCTGCTGTTCACTCAGGCACTCTATAAGAAGCAGATTCTCAAAAACAAATTTAAAAGAGAGATTTACATCCCTTTTCCACCTGCCCAGCTCTTTTCAGAAGTTGTGCAAAACAGAACTCCTATGGGCTCCCTGTTAGCCAGAGAACTCAAAGGACTGATCTTTAGCTGCTACTAAGGAATTGTGGGGTTAAATATTTTTCTGTTATTTCAGCAAGGCCACCCCTTTCACTACTGACTACTGCTGCTATTACTATCGCTACTACTGGTACTAATACTATTACTAGGTTATTATATGACAGCAATTGTACCAAGCACTTCACTGGTATTATCCTATATAATCCTTAAAATAACCACATAGGATCTAAAGGATGGGCAAAGCTTAACTGGGGATTTGGAACTTTGTTCCAATTTCTGCCTCTGACATTTACCAAATTGGTAACATAAATCAAGTTACTCACTCTCCTCATGGTAAATGGTAAAACAATTTTCCCTACTGCACTTTTTAATTTAAATTAAAAGCGGTGATTTATATAAAGCACCTAGTATATTGCCTAGTGCATTGTAAGGACTCTATAGATTAGTGGTTCTCAACCTTCCTAAAGCTACGACCTTTTAATATAGTTCCTCATGTTGTGGTGACCCCCAACCATAAAATTATTTTCATTGCTACTTCATAACTGTAATGTTGCTACTGTTATGAATTGTAATGTAAATATCTGCTATGCAGGAGACCCCCAAAGGGGTTGTCATCCACAGGTTGAGAACTGCTGCTATAGATTTATATTTTTCTGGTTTTTTTTTCTTTTATCGTATCTAATTTTAAAGATAAGGCTCAGCACCTATAGCTCAGTGGGTAGGGTTCCGGCCACATACACCCAGGCTGGTGGGTTCGAACCCGACCTGGGCCAGGTAAATAACAATGACAACTGCAACAAAGAAAAAGCCAGGCATTATGGTGGGTGCCTATAGTTCCAGCTACTTGGGAGGCTGAGGCAAGAAAATTGCTTAAGCCCAAGAGTTTGGGTTACTGTGAGCTGTGATGCCATGGCCCTCTACCAAGGGCCACATAGTGACACTCTGTCTCAAAAACAAAACAAAACAAAAAACTAAAAATAAAAAAATAAGTTTAAGGATAAGGAAATTGAGGCTCAAAGAGGTTAGGTAATTGTCTGAAGTTATTTAGGTATCTAAGCCAAATTTTGAACCTAGGTTTGTACAACTCTGAGGCTTGGTCACATAGCCCCACACAAAGGGACTTGGAGGGCTGGGCGGGAACACATGCCCGTGCTCTGCTCTCTGGCAGGCTCTGGGGGGAGGAGCTGCTGCAGGAAGTGTGTGCAGGCCTGGCAGAGGAGCTGCACCTGTCCCCCGATGCTCCTGGCGGCATGGTGGATTTCCGGCGCACCCTCACCCTCAGCTTCTTCTTCAAGTTCTACCTGACAGTTCTTAAGAAGCTGGGCAAAGAGAACGCAGAAAACGTGAGTGTGGGCATGGCAGGGCACAGGTTCTCTGCAGAATGTCTGTCTAAGGACTTGAGAATCTGGTCTGGGAGGTAAACTTGCTCCTCTTCTCTGGACATCTGAGGACAGACACCAGGGACACCACCCAGGAACCACGGGGATGGGAGCCACCAGTGGGCTGAGAGGCAGAGCACTGGGCTGGGTGTCAGGGGTGTGGGTGTGTTGCTACCGCACGGTGAGAACTTGACACGACTCTCTGTGTTTCAGCTGTGAAAGCTGCAAAAGGGGCAGGCAAACTAGACGAGCATTGTAGAAGTAGAATTGATCTGATTGGGGTTACAGGTTAGAAGGGGAATGTGGGGTGTGGTGAGAAGGTGGGGTGGACTGGGAACATCAGGTGAGTCACACAGCTAAGGGTGCTGAGGGATGCATAGGGCATGCCCTCAGGAGACTTGTTCACTCCATGCACTGATCTCTCACTAGGGATGGGGAGGGCAGTGGGTGGGGGCAGGGCAGTGTGGTGTGGGGGGGACATGACCGGTAAGGCCGTCCTATGAGAACTGCAGAGGCCAAGTGTGAAGGAAGCACAAAGGAAAGAAAACTTCACAGACGTGGGGACAGCAGAGCTAAACTTCTCTCTTAAAAGCATTATTAATACTTACTTTTTTTCTAATTATAAAAGTAATAAGCACTTATTATGGAAAATTTAAGAAAATGTAGGATTGTATAAAGAAAACCTAGAATTGGTCTTAACTCTCAAATCCCAGAGAAAAATCACTGCTAATATTTTGGTTAATTCCTGTGATCTTTTTCGTACATTTATTCGTCCATTTGTCTGTTACATCGTCTGACCCATCTCTTTGTCTTTCTGTTTTTTCCCTCCCCCAACCACTTATTAATAGATCTATCACCTTCCTGTTTGGATGTATCACTTCCTAAGCATATTTGGGATCACACTGCACAGACAGTTTTATATCCCCCTTGCTTTTGTGAGATTGTAGTATGAACATATTCCATCCCATTAAACACTCCCCCTGGAATTGAGGAGGGGAAGGAAGGCTTTTCCAGGAAGGCCAGGGAGAGGCATACCCCCAGCGTAGAGAGCAGCCTGCAGGCAGGCAGGAGTTTGGCGTTGGAGAAAGGAGAGACCATTGGGTGTACAGGGTGACGGGCCATGAAGCTGAGCCGGTTAGTCAATATGGAGCTCTCAGAGCCCATGTTTGGATGTTGACAGATCTAGCCAGTACTTGAAGGGCTATAAAATGTGGAATGAAAGGATCAGCTGTCACTTCTATCAGCTGGGGACAACCAAGAAGGGATCAATGATTGAAATATAGTCCTTTTCACTTCTGCTACTATCTTGCCTCCACAGATGTGTGGTCAACTGGACCCCACCTTTGCCAGTGCCACTCTACTCTTTCAGAAAGACCCTCCAACCAACGTACAGCTATTCCAAGTGAGTAAAGATGCTGTGTGGCTAACATCAGGCCGCCTCGGGTGATCAGTGCTTGACCATTGCCAAAGGACCAACTTGAATTTTATGTAGGTGCATAAACCTCCTTACTCTTGTGCATAGATATCCAGGGAAGAAAATAGAAATAATATTAATGTTAATTGTTGATATTTTCCCTTTGTTTGACTAAATTCTCTCTTGGGATTAGACTCTCATCTGCTCCTGTTCCTTAAAGAATTTTTCTTTTCCATTTGATCTTTTCCAGCCCCTCTGTGGGCTAATATGCAAAGCCAGGAGTCTTTTTGAGCATGCTAAAAGAAATGAAAACCTTTCTATCAACTGCAACTTTTTGAGAAGTCGTTGTGTAAAGGATCAGCAAACTTTTCCTGTAAGCATTTTAGATTTTGAGGGCCAGATAGTTTCTACTGCAACTTCTCAACCCTTTCATTGTAGCACAAAAGTGCCATAGGCTGTACATGAATGAATGAGTGTGCTGTGTTCCAATAAAACTTTATTTACAAAAACAGGCAGTCGGCCAGAGTTGGCTCACAGGTCACAATTTACTGACCTCTGCACTACAGTATAGAGGTCCAAAGCATGAACTCTGGGGCCTGACTGCTTAGATTTGTAAACAAACTGCTGTTTCATGATCCTGTAGCTTTGAAAAAGTCATTTACCTTCTCTGAGCCCTTGGGCAATTTAATTATATCTACTTGTAAAGGGGGATAATGATAGTACCTGTTTCATAGAATGGTTTTGAGGGTTAAATGTGTTAATAAAAGTAAATTGCTTAGATAATACCTGGCATATAGTAAACATCCCCAAAATAGGAGCTATTATTTTTATTATTTTGAAAAGCAAATGAAAATAGGACATTATAAAATTAATACATTTTAAAAATTTTTGAAAAAATACAGAAATACATAAAGAAAATAAAAGTCATCTAAATCCCAGCTCCAAGAGAAAATTATTGTTATATATTTTTCCTCTTTCTGCTTTTCTTATGCATATGTGGACATATATACTACATTTATGATATATGTTATCTTTTTCTATAGAATTTGATTATACACATACGTTTCATGTCTTACTTTTACACTTAAATGTTTTAATTAATTAAAACATTAATCAGTTAATTAATTTATTGACAGAGTCTCACTCTGTTGCCCAGGCTAGAGTGCAATGGCATGATCATAGCTCACTGTAACCTCCTGGGCTCAAGTGATCTCCCTGCCTTAGCCTCCTGAGTCGCTAAGACTATAGGCACATGCCACTATCCCTCGCTAATATTCCTATTTTTTTGTAGAGATGGGGTCTCACTTTTGCTCAAGCTGGTCTTAAACTCTTAAAGTCAAGTTATCCGTCCACCTTGGCCTCCCAGAGTGCTAAGATTATAAAGAGGTTAACGTATCTTCATTTGGGAATGAAGAGGTGAATGTAACTTCATTTGGGAATGAAGAGGTTAATGTAACCCCATCTTGGAACTCACTCCCCAACCCCTGCTCCTGGACAAGGTTGCCCAGGTGGAATCAGTCTATCAGAAGGAGATGCTCCCTCCTCCGCATTTCTGGGCAGCCAGTCTGAAGGGGACCAGCTTCCCCTCCCTTGGCTCTCATCAGCCTAAAGAGAGCCAGTCTATCAGAAACAAACAAGCATCCCCTCCTTCAAGCAGCCCCCCCCTCTAAAAAAGTCCCTAACCAAAAACAGCTTAGCCAATAGCAACCCTGCCTGACAAAACACCTGATGTAATTCCTCTATGCACTTTAGAAACCTCTGCTCACTTCACCTCGGGCGTCTCCCTTACCCCAGCAACGCTGCAGGGTAGAGTGACCCAGGCATATGCTTGTAAATAAATAAAGCACCTCTTTGTTCTTGCATGTTCGTGGTGGTCTCTCGGTGGCAGTGATAAGGTCCTAACAGATTACAGACATGAGCCACTGCACCTGGCCTATTTTAATACTTAATATCAACATCCTTTTTTTCTAATTAGAATTCTTCAAAAGTATATTTTAATTGTTTTAATGGTTGCATATTATCCCATTGTATGGGTGTGGCATATTTATTTACCTGTCCAGTTTTTCTGTTCTTTATAAGATGACCCATGACCATTCCTATCCCTTACTCACATGCCTTCCTGTTCCTTTTGCCCCACGCCCCTCTGCTTCCTCTGTTCCACCTGTCAGCTTTGCTTTACCGTCTAGCCCGAAGCTCTCCACAGTTTGCCCTGGGCCTGTAGAGGCACAGTGACTCAGAATCTCAGCCTAACAAGTGACTGTTTTGTTCCAGGAGGTGCCCAACGATCAGTCTGAGGAGGACATGGTGGGCCGGCCCCTGCGCCACCTGGCTGCAGACATGCAGGCCTCCGGTGAGGCTGTGTACTGTGACGACATCCCTCGTTATGAGAATGAGCTATCTCTGCGGCTGGTCACTAGCACCCGGGCTCACGCCAAGATCAAGTGAGTGTCACCGCTGTAGAGGAGCTGGTGGCCTTCTGGGAGGAGGGCGCTGGGAAGCACCCAGGCAGGCACTTCCCTAGTCTAGAAATAGGGAATCATTTCTAAAACACAGTCTGGGGAGCAGCAGGCAGAGTTAGGGGTCCAGTGGCACCTGGAGAGGGTCTGCTGCTGGGAGGTGAGCAGGAGGCAGGGCCACAGCAGGAAAGCCTCGAGCCTGAGCAGAGGGAGCTTACACTGGCGCTGCTGAGAGGCTCTGGACGGGCCCAGGTTAGGTTTGCCTTCCGGATGTTAGGCTAAACTGAAAGGCCAAATCTCAGGAGAACTTGACTTAGCACTAACGAGAAAAACACAGCTCTGGAATCTGGCAGACCTGGATTGAATCCTGGCTCCAGAGCTTAGCACCTGTGACCTTGGCCTGTTTTCCCAACTGTAATAGGGCGTTTTGTGGGAATTAACAACAGTATTTACAAATCACCTAGCAGTGAATAATTACTTATACGTGGTTATTGAATTCTGAGAGCTCAAACGGCAAGAATTGTCACTTCTGTAATAATGACGCCTAATGCCCACATGGCAGTTAGTATCTGCCATAATCCGGTGGAAGGCGTTTTACAACATATTGGCTCATCATTTGTTCCTCATGAGCACCTCACAGGCAGGTCCTAGCTATTATTCTCTCCCTTCCAGATGAGGAAACTGAGGCACGATCAGGGGATGTTTCCTGCCCCAGGCCACACAGCTGATAAGTGGCAGAGCTGGTGTTTGAAGCCCAGCAGCATGGGTGACTGTGCTGTATGGCTTCTGGGTGTTCAACCCAGCAGGTGTCAACTGCATTAGCAGCATAGCCTACTGACTAGACCAGCTGGGAAAAACTCTCCCAGCTCCACCACGTGGCCTAGGGATCAGGGCTCCTTGCCATTGGTCTTTTCTCTGTTGCTGTTCCTAGCTTAGAGATGGGCTCTTGGAACCGTGAACAGGACGCAGATGAAATCTGGCAGATCAGTAAACTTTTCTGGGTCCCTGAAAAAAAGTGTGAAAATTGATGGGGTTGTCAACTGTGGGGTTCGTTCTTTTGCTTGTTCTTTGTCCTTGTCTTGAACCCCTGTTGATAGTGCAATAGCCTACGCTGTCTACACTGACACTACCTCCATCCAAGCAATGTGTGAATGGATGGAGGAGAGTGGGGTGGGGACAGCAGCAAAAATCGGGCTTTTCTGGGCTGCAGGCACTCAGATGGGAGCATGGTGAGTGGAGCTGCTCTCACTTCAACACCTTCCTAGTGTAACCTCATTTATTTATTTATTTATTTATTTTTTTATTGAATGTTAACTATGTACGTTAATGCACTTCTGGGGTACAGTATGGGGTTTTCACATGCATTCTGAAATACTTCCATCGAACTGGTCAACACAGCCTTCATGTCATTTTCTCAGTTATTGCTCCAAGTGAGGCTCTTATGGACATTTTTCCTGAGGTCCTTTCTGGCTCCCGCCAGGCCCTTGCAGACCTTTTTCCTGAAGTCCTTTGATGTTTGTGCCAAGCTGTATCATGAAGCCCCCAGTATAGTATGTTCTTTGTGGAGGCTCACGTCCTCTCCCATTATCCTGCATACCTGACCCTGATCACAAAACTTTTCATACAATTATTTCATTATTATGTCAGTCTTACTCTATTCCTATAATCCTAATTTCCCTAATGTTCACCCACATAGCTGTTTCTATTATAAGCCATTATGTTCTCTGTGGCCTCAAGGTGACAGATTGCTGCCTCAACCAGGCTGTGAAGGAATTTAATTTTGGCCAAGTCATTCATGGGTCCACAGTTTCTACTAACCCATCTCTGGCAGGCGCTGGTCTCTGTGGAGTCTGAGTGAGGTGCTGGGTAGCGGGTGTGCCCTGTGTTGACACTGGCATCCGGCTAGAGGCCCAGCCTTGTGGTCAATGCTGCCTTTCAGGTGGCAGGAAAGGCAGGGTTTGTGCACTCATGGAAATGGTCCCCGCCTGGGCCTCCTCTATGTTCAGGAGAAAACATCCCTTTTCAGGAAATCCAGGAAAAGGTGATTTGCAGCCTTTACCAGCTCTCAGGAGTGAAAAGTGAATGATTGACCAGCATGGTTAGGGCGGTTGCCTTGGTCACTTGCCCTAGCTTTGGCTACCCACTAAGTGCTCAACCTCCTGCCTGTAAGGGAACAGAGCTAACCTAACTCCTTTCTGGGTCTGGAGAGGGGGTGGAGAAAGAGGAGTTATACAGGAGTGAGGGATTCCTTGCTTAGCTCTCTAGTGGGGATGTTAAAAAAAAATCAGCTTTACAGGAAATGAAAAGGGAAGTACATAATCAGTTATGTGAATGTGAAAAAAAGAGAAGGCGTGTACGAGAGAGAGAGTGCATGTGTGTGCACACCCTGATTACTTAGTTGATGGGTTTCTAAGATGTTCTAAGTTTAGGGGGAGAAAACCCCACTGAGGTAGGGCCCAGGGTGCAGATACATTGTAGAGCAAAGACTGGCCCTGGGAATGGCCCTTTATGAAATTCCCTTCCCTGAATGGGGCTCTTGGGCACAATTTGGGAGGTGTCATAGATTTGGGCTCAGAAGTGACTTCGATGGAAGAATGCGGCTGCCCAGAGGGTGCAGACTTATCTTTGGGACTGCCAGTGTCCCAGATCCACTCTGCCACCTGACTCTGGGGACTCTGCCTCAGTCTCTGCATCTGTAGATGAAAGAATAATAGCACCTACAGCATCCATTGAGGAGATAAATGAATTACCATATAAGGAGTGTAGACCCGTGTCCCATGCAGCTAAATGTGAAACCGTTGTTATCACTATGGGGGACGCTGGGGGCTTTGCAGCTCAATTAATGAAACAATTTCCTAAACTGAGAATTAAGTGTACCAAATGCACACAAACATAAAATTGCCTATTTACATCATCCCCTCAGCATTACTTCCTTCCAGAAGGTTCCCTGGGGCAGGGTTAGATGCCCTGGCCCAGTTCCCAAACCTGGTCATTAGGACAGTATCTTGTCACTTTCAGGAAAGGGCTGTCTCTCCAGCTACCTTGAACTGGCCAGAGAGAAGGTAGCTCTGTCTACGTATAGTGGGTGCCCTGTGTAGGCTGGCCCAGTAGCTCTCACAAGTGTTGACATCTGATTTTAGGGGCTTCTGAGTTCTGGAGATTACAGGAAGACCTTATATAGCAGTGGAAAGTACACAGAATTATGACATTAGGTGACCCACATACAAATTCTGGTGCCAACTCTCCTAGTTCCCATCATATTTCTTTCTTTTTTTTATTTTTTTGAGACCGAGTTTCACTTGGTCACTCTCAGTAGAGTGATATGGCATCATAGCTCACAGCAACCTCAGATTCTTGGGCTCAAGTGATTCTCTTGCCTCAGCCTCTCAAGTAGCTGGGACTATAGGTGCCCAACTACAACGCCCAAATACTTTTAGAGGCGGGGTCTCACTCTTGCTCAGGCTGGTCCCATCACATTTCTTCTCTAAACCTGGGCTTAGGTATTCATCTGTAGAATGGGGGACATTGAGGTGCTGGTAATTGTGATGATCACATGACTGACTGTGCATTGTCATCTGTGGAGTAGGGGCTAAACCTGCAGGAGTATCTCACCCATTGTGTTTCCAGTGGAGTCAGGTTCCAGAGGTATTGCTGGAGGCAAGGATAGGGTGTGGTCACTATCACCCCTAGGAAGATGCTGCTCATTGACTACAGCAACTCCCGTTTTTCCTGTGCTTTGCAATAGATTGCTGTTCAGATTATCCAGGTGAGCAGTGAGCTTTTAGGAGCCACACAGGGAAATGTGTTCTTTTTCAATACTGGAATCCCATACATCCTGCTGGACTAGATGCCCACTGTTTCAGCCCCTGAGGCCTGCAGGTCCGTGGAGGGAGCTGAGGGTCCTCACCTCCCATTTCCTGGATGCCAGCTTAGTGTATGGAATGGGTGGGACTGCTTGCTTCATTTAATTTAATGGTTATTTATCTCTCCCTGTTTTGAATTGTGGCGATATATATATACATATATATATATACATATATATGTAAAACATTCATAAGTATACAGTTTAGTGGCATTAAATAAGTTCAGTAGCTATGTAATCAATCATCACTAATATCTATATCCCACATTTTTTGTCATTTTCAACAAAAATTTCTGTACCCACTGAACATTAACTCCCCCAGGCCCTGGTAACCTCTGTTCCACTTCTGACTTCAACTTCTGTAGGTACCTGGTGTTAGTGGAATCAGCAGGAGTTTGTCCTGCTGTCACTGGCTTTTTTCCCTTAGTGTAATGTCATTAAGGTTTATCCATGCTGTTGCATGTGTCAGAATTTCCTTCCTTTTTACAGCTGAACAATTTTCCATTGTTTGTATATATTGTGCCACATTTTGTTTGTCCATTCATCTGACAACGGACTTGTGGGCTGCTCTGCCTTTGGCTACTGTGACTAATGCTGCTCTGAACATGGTTGTACAAATAGCTGCTTGAGTTTCTGTGTTCAGATTTTTGAGCAGAGTCACTGGGTTGTGTGGTAGGTCTGTTTAATCTTTTGAGAAAGGTCCGACTGTTTTCCATGGTGGCTCCACCACTGTACATTCCCACCAGCAATGCATGGGGTTCTAATTTCTTCACATCCTTACCAATACTCATTATTTTCCATCTTTCGATTGTAGCCATTCTAGTAGGTTACTTTCTTTTTCATCAAGTAAGAAATAGTTGTTTTGCCTGGGTGATAGGCGTCTAGGAAACAATTCCACTGTAACTGGTGGGCACTTACGTAAGCCTGGTTTTCATTCTATATTTAATACAGGGTGGCCATAAAGTTTGTATGCAGTTGCACATAAAGTTGCACATGAACTTTATGGCCATCCTGTATATGTGAAAAAAAAATTCGTAAAACGTTCCTGTTAAAATTTTAGGCTGGGTGCTGTGGCTCTTGCCTTTAATCCTAGCACTCTGGGAGGCCTAGGCTGGTGGATTGCCTGAGCTCATGAATTTGAGACCAGCCTGAGCCACAGCGAGACCTTGTCTCTAAAAATAGCCAGGCATTATGGTGGGCACCTGTAGTCCCAGCTACTCATGAGGCTGAGGCAAGGGGATCGTTTGAGTTCAAGAGTTGGAGGTTGCTGTGAGCTGTGATGCCACAGCTCTCTACTGAGGGCTACAAAAAGAGACTCTGTCTCAAAAAAAATTTTTTTTAGCAGTGTGGAAAGTGAAAGTGCCCTTTGATTGTCCTCTCACTTTAGGTCCCTCCCCGGCCTGCTGTCAGGAGGTATCTTTCCTGAGCGTTCCACACATTCACAGATACGTGTGAATATGTATGAAAACCTTGTTTTCCATTTTTCATACAAAAAGTATGGTGCTACTTTTAATTGCTCATTGACTTGGATTTTTTTTTTACTGAATAAATCAATAATGTTTGCACATTTATATTTATAGAGCTGCCCGTTCTCTCTCTCTCTTTTTTTTTTTTTTTTGGAGACAAAGTTTTACTACATTGCCTAGGCTGGTCTCAAACTCCTGGGCTCAAGCAATCCTCCCAGCTCAGCCTAGGAAGTAGCTGGGATTACAAGTGTGCACAGATGCACCCAGCTCTGTTCTTATATTTTTATTTATTCCATAGTATGAGTGTATTGTACTTATTATTGTCATTATTATTAAACACGGATGTTGTTTCTCATGCGTGCTCCTCTGTGTGTTGTGCCATTGTCAAGAACAATGTAGTTCCCATTCAGCATCTCAGCCCCCATCTGGACATCCAGCCTCTGTTTTCACGCCCATTGAGGTGCTCTCTGGCTGGCTTCCAGGAGTCTGTTTTCTGCCAAGCATGGCTTGTTAACCTGCTGTGTCTCCCCCTTTGCAGGCCAAGAATAAGGAGACGGGTGCCTTGGCTGCAGCCAAAGTCATTGAGACCAAGAGCGAGGAGGAGCTGGAGGACTACATCGTGGAGATAGAGATCCTGGCCACCTGCGACCACCCCTACATCGTGAAGCTCCTGGGAGCCTACTACTATGATGGGAAGCTGTGGGTAAGGCTTCTCCTCCCCCAACCCTGCACCCACCCACCCGGCCCCCATGGCCTGCTGCTCTAGGGCTGGCCTGTCTTCAGGTCTCCAACTCTTTTCTTGGCATCTGCTTTGAGGACAGGGTTAGAGAAAGGAGAATCCCCCTGATCTCCCCTTCCCATGGAGCATCCCCCCCTTGGGTGTAACACCAGTGATTCAGAGCAGGAAGGGACTCTGAAGCACCACTGCCTGGTCTCAAATCCCAGCCCTGCTCTTTGCCAGCTGGATAACCCTAGACAAGTTCTTAACCTTTCCATACCTCAGTTTCTCCACCTGTGAGATGGAGGTAATAATAGTACCTAGCTCATAGAGTTGTTGTGAGGATTAAATGAGTTAATTCATCGTAGGTGCTAGAAGAGTGACTAGCACGTGTGAGAGCCCTCTAAGGGTTGACTGTAGTATTTTTAGTACTAACACCTCTTCTCCCACTGCTGCAGTTGCTCTGTGGACATTCCTCCTGACGGCGGCATAAAGAAGGTGGCCCTTGGCCAGCCCCCTTCTCCATCAGCATCTTCATCCTTTGATAAGCACAGTGCAGATGTAGCTTCAAGCTACATTCCCTCTGACCTTCCGTAAGGGAATTGTGGAGTGCTCCTGGTTTTCATAGGATAAGCTTGCCTGCAGAGTGCTCCCATGCCGGTGTTCTAGTATTAATACTTCTCACTTCATCAAACACAGACTTCCTAGGACATACGTCTCCCTACCGTTATTTTTGGTCATTTAAAAAAAATGTAAAACATAGTATTTTTATTCCCAATACTCAGTACAACATTTGTAAGAAAAGCATGTGCAGGAAATGTCTTCAGTGGATTCTAGATGCAATTGGAAGAACATCAGAATCACATGTAGATGTTTTGAAAAGGAAACTGAGGTTCTGTAGTGCTGGGCCTCTCAGGTGTTGCTGGAGCCCAGAGCCCACAGTGCTTGTTAACAGTGGTTAGTAATTGTCTGGTGATCAGGAGAGGTTGCCTTATGCATTCTTTGTACTGTCATGATAGTTTATTATGTATAGAGAGAGTTTTATTGGGTTTTAGTTACAGTTTAGGAAATCGGTGGAGAGTTCAGAGTGACATAAAATACTGTATGATTAATTTCCACTTAAAATAATGGGAAGTAGGCCAAGTACAGTGGTTCATACCTGTAATCCTAGCTCTCTAGGAGGTGGAGGTAGGGGATCCCTTGAGGTCAGGAGTTCAAGACCGACCTGGCCAACAGCGAGACCCCCATCTTTACTAAAAATAGAAAAATTAGCTGGGCATTGTGCCACACCTGTAGTTTCAACTGTTCAGGAAGCTGAGGCAGGAAGATTGTTTGAGTTTTGGTTTTTTGGTTTTTTTGCACAGAATATCTGATTTTTAGGAGCAAAATTGCTGATGCTAAATGAAGAAATGTGTATTTCCTCTGAGAAAAGAATCTTGCTGCTTAAGAAAACCAAAGGATTGTCTAAAAACCACTGTTTATCCCTCTCATTTCACAGATTAGAAAACTGGAGCCCAGTAACGGGAAGCCAGTGGCGGGGGTAGGGTGAGAATGAGGATTTGGCCTTTCTAACCCACCTAGAGCTCTGTCTGCTAAAACCAGCTCCTGTAGGACTGCAGCGAACTTTCCTTTACCTCTTTGAGCATCTCCTTGGGAATCCTTGGGAATCCGCTTAGGCGGCAGTGGGGGAGTAAAAACATCCTCACATGATTGTCAGCTTTGGATTTCAAAGCCCTTCTTTATCCATTGTCTTTGGGGACCTTGGGAGTGGAGTGGACCAAGGTAAAGAGAGTCACCCAGTGGTCAGCCTTTTCCAGGGAAAGAACAGGGTCAGGGTAGTCCCCTTGCTCACTGTCAGACAGCTAAGGCTGATGTAGCAGAGACCACACATTTCCTCTGTCCTAACTTGTGAAACTGCTTTTTAACAAGTTTTTTCTACTCTTAAGAATTTACACAAATATTATGTACATGGTCATTAGAGAAAAGTGAGAATATACAGAAAATCAAAAGAAAAAATAATTAAGCCATCCAAACTTACCCATTTTCCTATACATACAGGGTTATAGTAACTGGTGAACTTATAGCATACCCGCTACTTTATCATTTACTTTTTTTTGAGACAGACTCTCAAAGCTGTCACCATGAGTAGAGTGCCATGGCATCATAGCTCACAGCAACCTCCAAGTCTTGGACTCAAGCGATCCTCTTACCTCAGTTTTCCCATTTTCAGTAGAGACGGGGTCTTGCTTTTTGCTCAGGCTGGTCTTGAACTCGTGAGCTCAAGCTATCCACCCACCTTGGCTTCCCAGAGTGCTAGGATTACAGGCATGAGCCACTATACCCGGCCACTTTTTAAAATTTAAGATTATATTAAGAAAATCTTATCACATCGGTGGGAAATACTTGCATCTTCATTTTTAATTCTTCCGCAGAAATCCGTCTTCTGTGCCTTTTTCCGTTGTTAGGCATTTGGTCACCTCTCCTTTCTTCTTCTTCTTCCTTCTTCCTTCATTATTATTGTTTGCTGTTATAAATAGCTCTATGGCGGACATTGTTGAATTTTTTGTGTTCTTGTCTGAGAAATTTTTCTTTTCTTTTTTCAGACAGAGTCTTACTCTGTCGCCCTCGGTAGAGTGCTGTGGCGTCATAGCTCACAGCAACCTTAAACTCTTGGGTTTAGTGGTTCTCTTGCCTCAGCGTCCCAAGTAGCTGGGACTATAGGTGCCCACCATGACACCTGGCTATTTTCTGGTTGTGGTTGTCATTGTTGTTTGGCAGGCCCAGCTGGGTTTGAACCCACCAGCTCTGGTGTATGTGGCTGGCGCCCTAGCTGCTGAGCTACAGGTGCTGAGCTAAGAAACTTCTTTTTTCTTTTAACTTTTTTCACATTTCATCAAATCTCTCTCTCTTTTTTTTTTATTGTTGGGGATTCATTGAGGGTATAAAGTACTAGGTTACACTGATTGCATTTGCTAGGTAAAGTCCCTCTTATACTTGTATTCTGCCCCCAGGAAGGCACACCATGACCCCCCATCCCCTCCCTCCTTCCCTCTCTCCGCTCCCTCCCCTACTACGTACTAGCATCATTTGTCCTATCAGAATTCAGTACATTATATTCTTGATTCTCCATTCTTGTGATGCTTTACTAAGAAGAATGCATTCCATTCAGGTTAGTACAATGTAAAGTCCCCATCTTTTTAGTGGCTGAATAGTAAGTATTCCATGGTATACATATACTGCAGCTTGTTAATCCATTCCTGGATTGGTGGGCATTTAGGTTGTTTCCACAGTTTGGCAATTGTAAATTGAGCTGCAATAAACAGTCTAGTGCAAATATCTTTATGATAAAAGGATTTTTTTTTTCTTCTGTGTAGATTGTCTGAGAAACTTTTTACAAGAATTTTTAAGGCTTTTAAAGTGTCTACTGCCAAATTGGCCTCCTGGAAACACTTTTGGTATTACCCACAGGAGTTCTCCCGTTTATTCAGCCACCCACCCATTTGTTCATTTGTCCATCCATTCATTTGTTGGATTGCTGATTACGTACTTTTAGAAAAACATCTATTATATATCTATTCCCATTATTCATTATGGTTGGCTACCAAGTTCATTACTTTCCCAGGTCTAAAGATAATACCAATAAAAGCTAGCATTTACTGAGGGTTTACTATGTGCTAGGCCTTTTTTGAGACAGAGCCTCAAGCTGTTACCCTAGGTAGAGTGCCATGGCATTAGAGCTCACAGCAACCTCCAACTCCTGGGCTCAAGCTATTCTCTTACCTCAACCTCCCAAGTAGCTGGGAGTACAGGCACCCACCACAATTCCCGGCTATTTTTTATTTTTTGGTTACAGCTGTCATTGTTTGGTGGGCCCAGGCTGGATTTGAACCCTCTAGCTCAGGTATATGTGGCTGGTGCCTTAGCCACTTGAGCCACAGGTGCCGAGCCCAGGCTTTTGATATGAGTTTTACTTGCATTATGTCATTTAATCTTCATTCTATAAGGTGGTTACTTTATCTCATCTTACAGAAACATTTGAGAAACAAAAAAGCTAAGTAAGTTGCCCCCCAGGTCACATAGCCAGAAAGTTGCAGAGCTAGAAAACCAGATAGAGAAAAAGAACAATTCTTAGCTAGGCTGTTTAAATAAGTACATTAGAATTTTTTGTCCCAATGTTGTCACTTTAGGCTAGTACTTTCTTTTGTTTTCTTGAGACAAAGTCTTACTTTGTTGTCCTCAGTAGAGTGTAGTGGCATCATAGCTCATAGCAACCTCAAACTCTTGGGCTCAAGTGATTCTCTCATCTCAGCCTCCCGAGTAGCTGGGACTACAGGTGCCTGCCACAACACCTGGCTAATTTTTAGAGATGGGTCTCACTGTTGCTTAGGCTGGTCTCGAACCCTTGAGCTCAGGCAATCCATCCACCTTGGCCTCCCAAAGTGCTAGGATTACAGATATGAGCCACTGCGCCCACCCAGGCTAGTGCTTTTTTTTTTGGACAGAGTCTCACTGTGTTACCCTTGGTAGAGTGCTGTGGTGTCACAGCTCACAGCAACCTCAAACTCTTGGGCTTTAAGCAGTTCTTTTGCCTCAGCCTCTCAGTAGCTGGGACTACAGGTGCCTGCCACAATGCCCAGCTATTTTTTGTTACCATTGTCATTGTTGTTTAGCTGGCCCAGGCTGGGTTCGAATCCTCTAGCCTTTGTGTACATGGCTGGCGCTGTAACCACTGTGCTGCAGGCGTGGAGCCAGGCTAGTACTTTCTTATCCAGAGATGTGACTATAACCAAAAGCCTTTCTTGCACTCCTCTCTTGTAGCTGCTCCTACAGCCTAACTTTGTTACTTTGTTGATCCTTAAAGGCACTGACTCCTCATTTTTGAGGATTTGGGTTTTAGACATTGTGAGGTCAAGGAAGGTGGCACTGGAAGTGGGTCAAGAAGGGGAAAGATGCCAGGTAAAAAGGGCAGTATGGGTTGTGGGGTAAAGGCACAAAAGGCTAGGCATGCTTGGGCATTGCCAGATCTGAGCCTGGGGCAGCACATGGTAAAAGATGAAGATGGTAAAGCAATTGGAGCCTACCTTGTGGAAGGCCTTGAATGCCAACACAAAGCATTTGTGCTTCATCTTTTATATTAGTGGTTCTTGAAGTACAGCCCTTGGGCCAGCAGTGTCAGCTGGGACCTTGTTAGATGTGCAGATTATCAGGCCCCACCCCAGACCTACTGGATCAGCAACTCTGAAGTAGGGCCCAGAAATCTGCTTTTTTTTTTTTTTTTTTTTTTGAGGCAGTCTCAATGTGTCGCCCTTGGTAGAGTGACAAGGTGTCTAAGCGAGTCTCTTGCCTCAGCCTCACAAGTACCTGGGACTATAGGTGCCCACCAAAATGCCTGGATATTTTGTTGTTGTAGTTGTCATTGTTGTTTGGCAGGCCCAGGTTGGGTTCAAACATGCCAACCCTGGTATATGTGGCTTGTGCCCTAGCCACTGAGCTACAGGCGCTGAGCCCTTTTTTCTTTTTTTTTGAGACAGAGTCTCACTTTGTTGCCCCTAATAGAGTGCTATGGCATCATAGCTCACAGCAACCTCCAACTCTTGGGCTCAAGTGATTCTCTTGTGTCAGCCTCCCAAGTAGCTGGGACTACAGGTGCCACCACAATGTCTGGTTATTTTTAGAGATGAGGTCTTGCTCTGGCTCAGGCTGGTCTTGAACCTGTGAGCTCAGGGAGTCCACCTGCCTGGGCCTCCCAGAGTGCCTCCCATGAGCCACTGCACCCGGCTGGCAATCTTCTTTTAAGGAGCCTTCCATGCGACTCTTTTAACATGTGACACATTTAAGTTTGAGAGCCACCATTTTAGGTAATGAGGACCCAGTGGCAGTTTCCTACAGGGGAAGCACAGTTTTCTGTGCTTTAGAAAGAAGTCAGCTTTGAAGGGGCCAGAGGAAAAGCATTGAGGCTGTTCAGTAATTGGTAAGGATAGACTAGGCTGGAAGCCCTAGGATGTGATGTATAATATCATCTAGTCAAGAAATTCTTCAAAGGAAGGGACATTTGAACTGGATCTTGGAGGATGCATAGGAGTTCTCCAGAGGGATAAGAGAAGGAAGGAGGTAAGTAGAGTGTCCAACATGTGCCAAAGCATAGAAGGGAAGTCTTGTGGTTCTGAGATACAAGGTTGAAAGGTACCTGCCCCTTTGGTATTTCCTCTGTGTAATGGTTCTCAGGCCCATCTTGTGGCTAGGCCTGGTATTTTGTGAGGAAGGCCATAGGGGTCAGCTTTTTCCTGTGAGTGTCTTTGACAAAACCAGTCCTGGACCTGGGATCGGCTTTCAGTGACTTTGAGATGGGAAATTGGTTGTTGCCCAAATATCCTGGGTCCCTTCTGTAGCTGTGGCAGCCAGGGACCGACTTCTTTCCTGAGTAGGGTGTGGAGGTCATTCATCAAACCACCCAACCCAAGCAACATCTGACAAGATTAGCTCATTTTCTTCCTGCATTTGTAATTGTAGCAAAGGAATAAGAAACCACCCTTCTAAGGGTTGGTTTCTTAGTACCACTTCTGCTTCTGAATATCAAATGGTGCAGGGAGGAGGGGACAGCCCAAAGTGCTCAAGGCCAGTGCCTTCCAATAGAAATATAATGTGAGCTGCACAGATAATTTTAAATTTCTTTTTTTTTTTTTTTTTTTTTTTTTTGAGACAGAGCCTCAAGCTATCCCCCTGGGTAGAGTGCAATGGCTTCACTGCTCACAGCAACCTCCAACTCCTGGGCTCAAGCGAGTCTCCTGCCTCAGCCTCCCAGGTAGCTGGGACCACAGGCGCCTGCCACAATGCCCGGCCATTTTTTGGTTGCAGCCATCATTGTTGTTTGGCGGGTCTGGGCTGGGGATTCGAACCCGCCACTTTAGGTGTATGTGGCTGGTGCCTTAGCCAGTTGAGCCACAGGTGCCGAGCCTAATTTTAAATTTCTAATGGACATGTCAGAAAGAATGAAGATAAACAGATGAAATTAGTTTATACTTAAACTAATTTACTATTAAATATTAAACTTAATATAATGTATTTAAACTAGTATATAAAAACAATCATTTGGACATGTGCTCAATATCAAAATTATAATGAGCTATTTTACTTTTTTTCCCATTCTAGTCTTCAGATTCAATGTGTGTCTTACACTTACAGCACATCTCAGTTCAGGAGCTAAATTTTCATCAGAAATCCTTGGTCTGGGTGGCTCCTGTGGCTCAGTGAGTAGGGCGCTGGGCCCATATACCAAAGGTGGCGGGTTCAAACCTGGTCCTGGCCAAATTGCAACAAAAAAATAGCCGGGTGTTATGGAGGGTGCCTGTAGTCCCAGCTACTCGGAAGGCTGAGGCAAGAGAATTGCTTAAGCCCAAGAGCTGGAGGTTGCTGTGAGCTGTGACGCCATCTCACTCTACCAAGGGCAATGAAGTAAAACTCTTGTCTCTAAAAAAAAAAAAAAAAAAGAAATCTTTGGTCTGTATTTAGATGTCACAGATTTATAGCTGAAATGTAGATTTACATACCCAAGTTGTTACAGTATTCTTTCTTCCTTTTTTTTTTAGAGACAGAGGCTCACTTGATTTCCCTTGGTAGAGTGCTGGAGCATCACAGCTCACAGCAACCTCCAACTCCTGGGCTTAAGCAATTCTCTTGCCTCAGCCTCCTGAGTAGCTGGGACTATAGGTGCCTGCCACAACACCTGGCTATTTTTTTGTTGTTGTTGCAGTTTAGCCAGGGCCAGGTTTGAACCTGCCACCCTTGGTTTATGGGGCTGGCACCCTACCCAATGAGCCACAGGCACTGCCCTGTTCCAATATTCAAGCTGTTGCCCTGGGTAGAGTGCTGTGACATCACAGCAACTTCTAACTCCTGGGCTCAAGTGATTCTTCTGCCTCTACCTCCCAAATACCTGGTACTACAGGCACCTGCCACAAAGCCTGGCTATTTTTTGGTTGCAGCTGTCATTGTTTGGCAGGCCTGGGTTGGATTCGAACCCTCCAGCTCAGGTGTGGTTGGCGCCTTAGCTGCTTGAGCTACAGGTGCCGGGATGTTCCAGTATTCTTGAACAGTTTTGATAACTGAATTAAGTGTCAGTTTTTAAATTTAAGTTAATTATAAGTGAGTGAAGTGACACATTAGTTCCACACTAGCCATATTTAGGTGCTTGATGGCCACATGTGGTTAGTGGCTACTTTATTGGATGGAACAGAGAGTGAAGCTCTAGATTGCATCCAGGTCTATAAAATGAGTGAATGCAGGAAACTCTGGGCAGACCTCGTGAATTTCCTCTGATTCATGACTGTGTTCACCCCTCACCCCCAGCCTTGAGCCAGATTTTGGTCTCTGGGGAGTCTTTCTTTTTTTTTTTTTTTTTTTTTTTTTAAAACAGAGCCGCAAGCTGTCCCCCGGGGTAGAGTGCTGTGGCATTACAGCTCACAGCAATCTCCAACTCTTGGGCTCAAGCGAGTCTCTTGCCTCAGCCTCCCAAGTAGCTGGGACCACAGGTGCCCGCCACAATGCCCGGCTATTTTTTGGTTGCAGCCGTCATTGTTGTTTGGCGGGTCCGGGCTGGGGATTCGAACCCGCCACCTTAGGTGTACGTGGCTGGCGCCTTAGCCGGTTGAGCCACAGGCGCCGAGCCAGGGTTTATTATTGTTGTGGAGTTTGCACAGTGCTTAGGGTTACATATACCTCACTTTCTAAATATAGTGATGGGATTTATTATATGTTCTAGACAGTGCCTGGCAAAAGGAAGTCTTGCCTTGATTCATCTACTAATGTCCCCTGTACAGCCAAAACAGATTCTCTTTCCTGGACAGAGTTTAGTCACTAAATAATCAGTACCTACTCTTCTTGGTAGTTTTGAACATCCATCTCCTAATCTAGGAGGATAATATTTAACAAATACATATATGTTTAATGACTCATTTAACTTTCATAATATCCCTTGGAAGTAAGTATTCTTATTATCTCTATTTTACAGATGGAAAAATGGAGGCATAAAGCTTAAGTAATTTGCCCAAGATCATACCATCAAAATGACAAACTCCAAAAATTCTGAATCCAGAGACCACAATTTAACTGATATAGTATATGCTCTTTTGATTCTTTTTTTTTTCTTTTTACTGAAAATGTCATGCTCTCTAAGTTTCTATCCATGCATGAGGTTACTAAACAAGCTGAGGGGCATTTTGCAAATCTTTATCATGTAAGGTAAAAATCCACCTGCTGCTTCATAACCCTAGACATTTGTCAGAATTTCTTTTCAGGTTTCTAAGACCTGAAACCAAGTTTCTTCAATCCTGGTTTTCCTGATAGATTATTTTCAGATATTCTCTGAATATCCTCAGCCCAGTAGGTTGAGGTGATTTCTAGCTTCTTGTTATAGTGATCCTGACTTCTTATATGACGTAAAGAATGATGACATTGTAAATGCCTTTATTAGCACCACATTTAATTTTAATTTTTTTTTTTTGAAACAGAGCCTCAAGCTGCCCCCTGGGTAGAGTGCTGTGGCATCACAGCTCACAGCAACCTCCAACTCCTAGGCTCTCTCCTGCCTTAGCCTCCCAAGTAGCTGGGACCACAGGCACCCACCACAGCACCTGGCTATTTTTTTTTTTTTTTTGGTTGCAGTTGTCATTGTTGTTTGGCCGGCCTGGGCTGGATTCAAACCCACCACCTTAAGTGTATGTGGCTGGCACCTTAGCCACTTGAGCCATAGGCACCAAGCCAATTGTTTTGTTTTTTGAGACAGAGTCTTACTCCATTGACCTGGGTAGAGTGCCATGGTGTCATAATAGCTCATAGTAACCTCAAACTCCTTGGCTCCAACCATTCTCCTGTCTCAGCCTCCCTAGTAGCTGGAACTATAGGTGCCTGCCACAATGGCCCAGCCAGTTTTTCTATTTTTAGTAGAGACAGGTCCTGCTCTTGCTGAGGCTGGTCTGGAACTTCTGAGCTCAAGGGAGTGCTAGGATTACAGGAGTGAGCCACCAAGCTAGGCCAGCACCACATTTTAGATAGGATTCCTGTGAAGTTTATGCCACTAGAAATTGGGAAAGGACTCTGTTCTATTTTTAGTCATTTTTTTCTTTTAAGAATTATACAATATCCGTAGTTAATTATTTGTGTTTTTTAAATATTTTGTATGTTTTTCAAGAACAAATTTGGGAAAATCTGAACTCTAAAGTCAAGGTTCTAGGTTTCTTTTTTCTTTTTTTTTTTTTTTTGAGACAGAGCCTCAAGCTGTCCCCCTGGGTAGAGTGCTGTGGCATCACAGCTCACAGCAACCTCCAACTCCTGGGCTTAAGCGAGTCTCCTGCCTCCGCCTCCCAAGTAGCTGGGACCACAGGCG
>CAUYTI010131774.1:0-29355 GCA_963575145.1 Galago senegalensis | reverse complement strand
AGTCACTCGTGGATCCCCAGGTCCAAGACCCTATTCACTCCAGTAGGCCACTGCTCCTGGGGTTTACCTGGCAAAATTAGCCAGAAATCTGAGTTCGGCAGGGGCGTCTTGCATGTTTAAATTAGGCTTCTGTCCAGCTAGATTTCTCTCCAAACCTCGGAGTGAGGGGTTCGGGACTCCTCAGAGTTCAGTGTTGCAGGTGGGGAATATATACAGTTTTATATAGTTCAAACCTTCCCTCAACCATACACCCGGGGTGCCCCTTTAAATAGTCCTTGGGTGGTCTACCAGGTTTAAGGGGTCCAAATCAGTTGTCCCAGTCAGCACCCATTTCAAGTGGAAGAGTTCAAATGTCTCTGGGAGCTAGATAAGAGGGGTCTGCTTGCAGTTCAGATATAACTTGCTCCAGTGCTCTGCGAGGACAATGGGACCCACCTGGCAAATGGGTTAGTTTGGGAAGGTTAGTACCTCCTTCCCCACCTTGCACCCAGTCACTCATAATCCCCCAGGTCTGTGGCCCTATTTACTCCAGTAGGCCACTGCTCCTGGGGTTTACCTGGCACAATCAGGCAGAACTCTGAGTTCAGCAGAGGCGCCTTGCCTGTTTAAATTAGGCTTCTGTGCTGCTAGATTTCTCTGTAAGTCAGAGGTTGCATTCGGCTTTAAACTCAGGTTTCAATTCTAGCCTCTGCCTGCCCACTGCCTTTGTCTCAGCCGCATTAACCCCCTGAGGGCAGGCGTTTCACCCAGGAATGTTGAGTGTGCCCTGCCTGTGGCTGCCGTCCAAGATGGCCTGCTGCTCGGGAGTTTCTGCACTGGCGGCCCTAGAGCTGACTCTCCTCTCCTCAGGTCCGTACCCCAGTCAGCCCAGAACAGCACCAGCCCCCTCCACTTCTCCCAAGGAGATGCCCGAGAATCAGGACTCCATAAGTAATAAACCTCCAGACCTCAGTGTGGGTGGGTGGGGGCTCCTTGGAGTTCAATATTGCAGGTGGGGAATATATACAGATTTATACAGTTTTACAGTTTTATGTCTGGCTGGAGGCTGCTGTGGCACGCCAGCAGGGGTAGGAGGTCCAGTTTTTAGGGGGTCTCTCCCGTGGAATAACATGGGAGGAAGTTAGAACTCTGCGCACTTGTTTGCATGGAATAAACTGCGTGAGCCCTTGTTGTGGGGGAGGGGACTCTCGTCCGCTTGGTGGTGGATTTTGTACCTTTTGGTTATATTTTTGGGGTCGCAGCTTGCCTTAGGAAGGTTGAAGTGCACTCTTTAATCTTCTCTCTTGTCTCTGCTCCAAAGCATCAGCTAATTTGCTCAGCTTCTGTCCTTTCAGCCTCCTTCTGGACGGGAGCTTCTGTAAAAAGCTGGCTGCAGTTCGCCATCTTGGCTCCGCCCCCCAGATGCACTTTGGATGAGCTTGAAAGTCACATCAGTGAGGTCTGTCCAAACCTATCTCCTGGAGGTGACAGCACAGCTGCCAGACTATTAAGTCTGATTACATTTTAATGTAATGTAATGATTACATTTAATATCTCTTCATTAACTCATTGTGTTTTATTGCTTACTAAATTTCTGGCAGAAAGTATACTTTTTTCCAAACAAAATTATTCTAAAATGTTTAAATATAAAGTTATTTTTTTATGCTACATTATCTTGGACTTTAAAGAAGATAACTCTCTTTAATCAATGCCTCAGAAGCAAAATCCAACATGAAATTATCTCTTTCACTATCATAGGAATATAATCTCCATCTCTTATGAATGAAGAAGGAATTATCAAAGACCTCTTCAGGAATTCCTTGTTCTGTGCCAAGGCCAAACTTGGAGATAGTGAGTCTTTTATGTGTGCCTTAGGACATTGGAAAGAACAATCACATCAATCTAAATGAGACTTCATCAAGGGAGCACCAATATCATTGATGTCATTGGTGGTTTTTATAGAGCGCAGGTTTATTGTTATCCATCTATTTCCATTAAATCAACACTTCTTTTAGATAATACAGGGAAGCAGAAAATAGAGCTTATATTCTCAAAGAGTTATAATGCACTCATACAATAAGCCCAGTTTAAAAAGTTAAGCCAAATGTATTAGACTAAAAAGAATTAAATGAGAAAAATAATTTTTAATTCAGTGATTAATCATATCATGAAGTAATTTAAACATTCAAAAAATTCTGAATGCTTACACTGTGCTAGGCAGTTAGTACAATGAAAAAGCCAGCAGAGCATTTAACTGTAGAAACAGATATTTAATACAGAAACTGGAAGTAATTTATCTGCTATATTTAGATGCAATAATTATATCTAAATAGGATCTGCATGCTTAAAAAATAAGAAGAAAATGGGAATATTCAGTGAGTAAATTGTATTAATGAAATGGAAAAGAGATTTATTAGTTAATGGCAATGGTTACACTAGCTTCAGTATATCGAATGACTATATTAATACCCAACATTTACTGAGTACTCACTATGGTCCAGAAATTGATTTTACATGTTCACATGAATTAATTTATTTAATCAATACATAATTTTTAGGTATATGCTATTCTTACCCTCAATTTAACCATTGAGGAAACTAACAGCTTTCTCAATCATTAAATATTTGAAATAGCTTCTCTAAGTCAAACAGCTCATAAGTAGCAAAGCTGAGATTTGAATTCAGGGAATTGGACATCAGAGCTCAGAGTGATAGCCACCAGATATAAAGATTCCTTCTCAAATAAACACAAGGTATAATAAAAGGTCTTATTTTTATTGGATTGAATGTCCCTTTTAATCTATGGAAGGAGAATTCTGCTTTATTTTGTATGTCAAATAGGACCATGATTTGATGATTAATCCATATTCTCTTTCATGTTCCCACAGCAGTGACCACAGACCACATCACAAATTAGAGGTAGCACTTGGTGCTAAACCTTGTCTTGTTTTAGATAATTTGAGTTTGTAGGACATATTATAATAAAAGTGGAAAAAGGTAAGAGAGGGATGCTTTTGACAGAAAAAGGGACAGGGATGAAATGCACTAAGTGAAAGAGAGGAATATTTGAACTGCAAAATGACCAAAGCATAAACTCTAGAAGAAACCACAAGAGAAATCTGTATGTCCTTGGATTTGGTGACACATTCTTATGTGACAACAAAGCACAAACAATGAATGTAAAAATAAATAAATTAAATTGTATCAAAATTGAGTACTTTTAAACTTCAAGGAATGCTATCAGGCAAGAGGAGCACTTGAATCCAAGAGTTTTTTTTTTTTTTTTTTTTTTTTGAGACAGAATCTCACTTTATTGCTCTTGGTAGAGTGCCATGGCATCACACAGCTCACAGCAACCTCTTGGGCTCAGGTGATTCTCTTGCCTCAGCCTCCTGAGTAGCTGGGACTACAGGTGCCCACCACAATGCCCGGCTATTTTTTGTTGTTCTAGTTTGGCCGGGGCTGGGTTTGAACCCACCACCCTGGGTATATGGGACTGGCACCTTACTCACTGTGCCACAGGTGTCACCCTGTACCTCAGAGTTTAAGGTTGATGTGAGCTATGATGCCACATCACTCTACCAAAAATAACAAAGTGAGGCTCTGTCTCAAAAAAAAAAAAAAAGGAATGAGAAGCAACATAATGATGAAAAAATATACTTCAGATTATATATCTGGTAAAATACTTGTATCTATAATCCATAAAGAGCTTTTATAATTTAAAAAAATAAAAGAAAACTAATCCAATTTAAAAGGTGGCCAAAATAAATGAATAGACATTCCTACAGAATAGAAAAGTATTATACTTGGTCAATAAACAGTTATAAAAAAAGATTCAACATCATTAGTCTATCAAATTACCATAATGCAAATCAAAACCATGAGATATAATTTCACATCCTAGCCTAGCAATATATATATATATATATATATATATATTTTTTTTTTTTTTTTTTTAATGTCAGGATATAGCAGGTCTTAGTAATAATGTGGAGAAATCAAAATCTGATAAACTGCTAGTGGGAATGTAAGATGGTATAGCTACTTGGAAAACAGTTTTGTAGTTCCTCAAGTGTTTGATATAGAATTATCATTATATTTCCTGGTCAAAATTCAGGAGAATTGAAAACATACATCTACACAAACACTTGGATATAGATGTTTATAATAGCATTAATCATGTTATGCAAAAGGTGTAAATAATTCAATGGTCCATCAACTGATGAATTTATAAATGAAATGTGGAATGTCCATACCAGGGAATATTATTAAGCCATAAAAAAGGAATGAGACATTAACACATGTCACACCATGGATGAATCCTGAAAACATTATCCTCTATAAAAGAAGCCAGTCACAAGGACCACATTTATTGACTCTAGGACTCTATTTATTGAAATGTCCATAAACAGGCAAATCTATAGAGAAAGTAATTAGTTAAGTGGTTGCTTAGGCCTGGGAGGAGAGAGGATGGATGAATGGAAGGGTAAGAGTTAATGTGTTCAGAATTTCCTTTTGAGATGATTAAAATGTTCTAAAATTAAATGTGATAGTTACACATATCTATAAAAATAGAAAAGTAATTCTGTTCCTTAAGTTAGTTAATTACATATGTGAATTCTAGATCAACATTACTGCTATAAAACAAAGAAAAGAGAATCAAAAACTATTATAACTGATATATCTGTCTCTTACTGGAAGAATATGATTCTAAAAAAAAGAGACTGGTAGACCAAACACAGTTATGAGTCATGTTACAGCTTTTCACACTTATACTTTTCTTTAAATAATGAGAATAAGCAAAAGAAGCCAGTTTATCTTTTATCAGGTTATTTATGCTTAAACAGTACTTTAAGTTGACTGTTAATATCTTCATTTTACATTATAGGAGTGTCACACAAGTTGACCAAGACCATAACCCTAGCAGAAGACAGAGGTGGGACTTGAATTCAGAATTCTAGCTGATAAATCTCAGGCCTTTTTTCCTTCTATGAGGGAGTAAAATAACAAGAAGGAAATTTAGAGGTTAGAACTTTGAAGCTATTTCAGAATGTGGCAGCTGTTAGGAATCTATCTTTAGGTGTCTGAGTCTGACTTTGCATTACACAGAAACTGATGCCTCTAGCAGCTCATTTGATTCAGACTCTATAATCAACAGCATACTAGGACTTGGTTTAGAGTTAGCAGTTGGTTTGGGAAAACAAAGCACTACCTTCAATAACTTGACCAACAAGAGAGATATGAAAATCACAGGGATATTTAACTTCTACATGACCATGAACCCTGATCCTCATATAAGCTGTCTGCTTCTTTTCCTTCTCTGTTCCACAGAAAGGCTCAAAAAAAAAAAAAAAGTCAGCATGCATAACAGATATTTCCTCCTCCTATTCACTACTGTATCAACTTCAGTAGGATTTTCTCACCATTCCTCTAAAACATGGTGCTCCCTGTTTTCCATGTCTGATATTTATCAGAGGTGTCTGATGCATTTAGTCCTGGCCTCCTCTTTAAAACTCCGTCTTCCTTGGGCTTCTGCAGCACCTCCTTATTTCTGTTCCTCTCCTGTGTGCTGACTGCTTCCTTCAGCCCCCTTTTCTAGCTCTTCCTCATGTGACCTCTGAACACCAACAAGGCACAGACACATACATTGACACCCCCCACATTTTTTACCCAAGCCAAATCCTTTCCAAATATTTATGTTCAACTGTCTACCCAACATTTTCACATATAAAAATATAATACGCATAACCTGTTCAAACTGACTCCTAAAATCTACCCCAAACCTGCTCCACCTGTAATTTTTCCCAGCCACCTGGCCCCCTAGTTGTGGACCATATTTTCCATTTTTCCTTACACGTGGATATACATGCTCGCTACATGTGAGCTGCTGGAATGAAAGCATGTAACGTGTATTACCTCTAATCTACCACTTTAAAAACAATTGCCCTGGACATTCTCATTCTCCCTTTGTCCTCACGGGGAAATGGTGGGAACCAGAGCAACATTGACAATAAAGCATGAAGAATCTCTGAACTGCCTTTTTAAACTGAAAATTAGGTTGTGTTCTAACTATTCTAAGTCAATTCTCTCAGAGGCTTTCCATGATCGCCCTGGGTAAAGCGGAGCACGCCCCTCCCACCACCACTTGAAACCCTATGTCCCCTTTTACTGCACGACCCTTCACATTGACATGGAATATGCATTTCAACAGTAAGAAATAGCTTATGTTAAGGGTCAGTAAATTATGGTCTGTGGGTCATATCTGGCCGAGCAACCTATTTGTGTAAATAGAGTTTTGTTGTCACAGAGCCACACTCATTTATTGTGTGCAACTATTTCGACACAAGAACAGAGTAGTTGAATAGCAGTCCTGTAGATTTCACAGACATTACATGACTTGCAAAGCAGAAAAATCTTTATGCTTTGACTCTTTACAAAAAATGTTTGTCGCTCCTGGTTTATGTTAAAATCCCCCAATGAAAAGAATTTTAGAAGAAGGTAAGTGAGAATAGAGCAGGCTGAGGAGAGCCCCATCCACAGTGTGAAGGGGTTAGCTTTTACTCAACCTGTGATTGAAACCACTGAAAACTATGGGGAGTAGAGGTACCATGATTTTTATGAGAAGTGTAATTTACTGAACACTTACTAGATGCTTATCAAAGCAACTTTATTACATTGAATCTTCCAAATTGACCTAGTGTTCTGATCCAAGAAGTTTTAATTATTTCCACTATCGATAACTTCATTCAGGCTTAATTGAAAGTAAATTGTACATATTGATGTGCAGTAATTTCACAAGTTTGGGCATATTTATACTTGTGAAAAATCCTCACAATCAAGATAATTTTCCATCACAGCTGAAAGTTTTCTTGTGTCCTTTAGTAATCCCCTTCCAGCCTCCTTTTCATCTCTCCCCACCCCCAGGCAAACTGATGTGCTTTCTGTTGTTATAAATTAGTTTGCAATTTCTATAATTTAACATACATTATTTTATCTATAAATATATATGATATAAAATTATGTAATCTAGAAATCATAATGTATATTCTTTTTATTTTTAGTTTTTTGGCTTATCCACTCAGCATGATTATTTGGAGATTCATCTTGGTGTTCTGTGTATCAGTAGTTCATCCTTCTTATTTCTGAATCATGTTCTACTATCTGCACATACAATAATTTGTCCATTCACCCAATAATGGGCATTTGCATTGTTTCTGGTTTTGACTACCACAAATTAAGCAGCTATGAACATTAGTATCTGGATGCATGCATGAACACCTGCTTTCATTTCTGATGGGCAAATACTTAAGAGTGAAGAGGCTGAGTTCATACAGAAAATGTTCATTTATCTTTTAAAGAAACTGCTAACTGTTTTATTAAATGATTGCATCATTTTGCATCCCCATAAGCAGTGTATAAGGTTTTCATATCTGTGTGTAATTGGCATGGTCAGTCTTTTTGATTGTAGTTATTCTAGTAGTGATACCAATATTGTTTTCATTAGTATTTTCTTAAGGATCAACGCTCTTGAGGGTCTCATGTATTTATTTGCCAACCATATTATTCTATGGGAGAATTGTAAGTTCACACAGTTTACCCTTATTGTTGATGTTGTTCATATTTATTAGTTTATTTTATTTATAGAGTTCTTTATATATCCTGAGAGTTGTTTATATATTATGAGAGTTCATTATATATTATTGATATGTAACTCCTTCATCAAGTATACACTTGCAAATGTATTCTTCAAGTCTGTGGTTTGTCTTTCTCTTAATATTGTCTTTTGGAGAGCATAAATTTGTAAACTGATGAAATATAGTTTATAAATAATTCATTTCCATGAGTATATTTTTGGCATCATATATAAGAAATTTTTCCTAACAAAGGTGAAGACATTTTTGGGGCTATATATTCCTCTAGAATTTGTATAGTTATACATTTTATATTTACTTCTGTGCTCCATTTTGAAATTATTTTTTGCATAAGCCATGAGGTATGGATCAAAGTTTGTTTTTTAACATATAGAAAATCAGTTATTTGACACCGTTTTCAGAAACACTATCTTTTTTCCACTCAACTGGCCTTCACTTTTGCTTTCCTTTTAAATTTTTTATTCTTCTTATTATGATTACAATAGTTGTATATATTTATAGTGTATATATGATGTTTTGACACAGGCATATAAGATAATTGGTGTATTCATTACCTTGTTTATCATTTCTTGGTGTTAGGAACAGTCCAATTTCACTCTTTTAGCTATTTTAAAGTATATGCTAACTTACTGTTGATGATAGCCATTTTGTTGTGCTATCAAATATTTTTTATTCTATCTTTCTATATTTTTGCACCCATTAACCACCCCTACTTTATTCTCCCCACCCCCATACTACCCTTCTTTGTCTTTGATAATCATCATTCTACTCTCTGCCTCCATGAGATCAATTGTTTCTAATATGTATTAAAAATATATGAGAATATCCAAGATTTGTTTTTCTATGCTTAACTGATTTCACCAGACATAATGTGCTCCAATTCCATCCATGTTGTTGCAAATATAATTTCTTTATTATGGCTATCTACTATTCCACTGTGTATATGTACACATTTATCCATTCAACTATTAATGGACATTTCAGTTGATTCCATGTCTGGGCATTATGAATAGTCCTGCAATAAATATGGGAGTGAAGATACCTGTTTGATGTACTGAATTCCCTTCTTTTATATATATACCTGGCAGTGGGATTGCTAGATCATGTGATAGTCCTATTTTAGTTTTCTGGGGAAACTCTCTTCTCCAGAGAAAGTTCACCTGTTTACATTCCCACTGACAGTATATGAGGGTTCTCTGTCCTCCACATCCTCACCAGCATTTACAAATGTCTGTCTTTTTGGTTCCATTTCACTGGGGTGAGAGAATATCTCACTGTGGCTTTAGTATGCATTTCTCTAATGGCTGATGATGTCAATCATTTTCACATGCATTTATTGGCAATTTGTGTATTTTCTTTTTAGAAATATCTATTCTCATTTTAAAATTTTCAATTTTAATTAGATTATTTTTTTTCATATTGATGTTTTTGAGCTCCAATATATTCTAGTTATTGACTCCTTGTCAGATGGGTAGTTTGCAAGTATTTTCTCCCATTCTGTGGGTTGTCTCTTCAATCTGCTGATTATTTCCTTTGCTGTGAAGATTTTGAGGTTGATGTGATGCTGTTTGTCCAGTGTTGCTTTGTTTGCTATTCTTTGAAGATTCTACTCAAAGTCCTTGTCCATACCATGTCTAAAATGTTTCCCCCAAAGTTTTCTTTTAATAGTTTCATAGTTTTAGATCTTATATTTAAGCATTTAATCCACTTTGGTATGAATTTGTACATGGGAAGATATTAGTGTCTAATTTCACTCTTCCATATATGGATATACAAATTTCCCAACATCATTTGTTGAAGAGATTATTCCTTCTCCACTACATATTCTTGGCAAAATGTTCCTGTTAAAAATAAGTTCTGGGTTCTCTACTCTATGTGCCTATTTCTATGCCAGCACCAGGCTCCTGTACAAAGGGCATCCTAATCAGACAGGAAGAAGTCAAGGTCAAGTTATCTTTGGTTATAGATGATATGAGCTTATTTCTAGAGAAACCTAAAAACTCTGCTCAAAATCAATTAGCATTTATTAATTAAGTAAAGTTTCAGGACAAAAAACCAACCTACAAAAATCAGTAGCATTTTTATATTCCAACAGTAAACAACATGAAACAGAAGCCAAGAAAGTAATCTCATTTATAATAATAAAATGGTAAATAATAAAATACTTAGGAATAAACTTAACCAAAAAAGTGAAAGATCTCTGCATCAAAAACTATAAAAGATTGTTGAAAGAAACTGAAGAGGACACACAAAAAATGGAAAGATACTCTATGCTTGTGGATTAGAAGAATCAGTATTGTTAAAATGGTCATACTACCCGAACAGTCTACAGTTTCAAAGCAATACTTAGCAAAATGCCAATGATATTCTTCACAGAAAAAGAAAAATTAATCCCTAAAAGTATATGGAACCACAAAAGACCAAAGGTAACCAAAGCCATCTTAAGCAAAAAGAACAAAACTGGAGGAATCACATCACCTGAACTCAAAACATAATACAGAGCTATAGTCACCAAAACAACTTTCCACCATTTTTGGTATTAATTGTCCCATATATATGGGTCTATTTCTGGGCTTTATCATCTGTTTCATTGATCTGCTTTCTATTTTTCCACTAATACTACTACATCTTGAGTATAGTAACTTTACGATAAATATTGAATCCAGGTAGTGTAAATTCTCCAACTTTGAACTTCTTTATGATAGATGTCTTGCCTGTTTTAGTTCCTTTGCATTTCCATATGAGTTTTAGAATAAACATGTCCATTTCTAGCAAAAAAATCCTGATGAAATTTCTATTGGGATATATTTAGTATGTCAGATAATTGACATCTTAACAATATGGAATTTCCTCAATATTGTGGGATATATATATATATCTATTTATTTAAATTTTCTTGAGTTTCTTTTAGAATTGATAACCACAATTTTTATTTCTACAATTTAACATGGCTGCCATGAGAAAGACTGTCCATAATGGATATGTTCTTCATAGAAAATTATGGAATCTTGAGCACACAGCAAAGTGCTTTCCTTATATTAGTCAACCAGTATATATTTATTAGATAATAAAATTATCAACAGACTTAATATGAGCATTGAATATATCACTTCATTTAACTCTTGGAAATAAAATATTAGACACTCTTATTCTATTATTTGCATAAATAATCCAATAAATTATATGGCATGAAGTATATCTTTATTCTTTTTATTCTTTTCCAGAAAATAAAACATAATGCAGAAAATAAAACATAATGCAAACCTCTGTTTGAAGGAGATTTCAGACATAATGCATTGGACAGATTATGTATTCGTTGAGAATAGAGAAAAAGAAGTGTGAGGTGCAGGAGTGGGAGGTGATTTCTGTTTGTTCCCAGCAGCACTTCTGAAGAAAATTGCCTTCCATAACTGTTTGATACTAAAAATTGAAAGCAAAACTATAAAAAATAAATGTCACATTTTATTTTTATGTAAAGTTTATGCTTATCTTTCTTTGCTAGTCTTGAATTCTTGTACTTAAATAGCACAATCTGACAGAAGAATCCTTAATGTTGAACAGCTTGTAAATCCATTTGTTAGGAAAAAAATATTTAAAGATAAAATCAATTAGTACACTTGAATTTGTTGCTTAATGAAGCTTTATTTTGAATTTTTTAATTTAATATACTAAATATTCCAATGGTATCAACAAAACAAGTTGTATACATGCATGTTTATATTCTTAACCTAATCTATTGACTGATGCTAAATAATAAAACTTTTAAGAATAGTTATAAAAACCTTCTCCAAAATTTTCAATTTTTAAGAAATATCCCAAATCACATTTTTCCATAGCTGAAAATCTATTCTGCTTTTGTATTTCAACTCTTTCCATTCTTCAGCTAATTGAGACAAAATATTTAGCACAATTTAATGACAACAAAGAGCTGTAAAATAGACAAAACATTTCTAAACCAGACCATTTGGCTTTAAAACCCAACTTAGAAATTTCTAGCTATTTGGACTTTTTGGTATATTTGAACATTCACACTGACCTGTAATTTTCTGTGAAAACAAAGAGATCATAGAAATAAAGTAGGTGCATTTACTAAGTGCTGAGTAAAACATAGCTGTTATTACAAAAATAATTCTAGGCTCAGTGTCTGTAGCTCAGCCGGTAGTGTGTCAGCCACATACACCCGATTTGGCAGACTCGAATCCAGCCCAAGCCTGCCAAACAATGACAACTACAACCAAAAAATAGCTGGGTGTTGTGGCAGACACATGTAGTCCCAGCTACTTGGGAGGCTGAGGCAAGAGAATTGATTAAGCCCAAGAGTCCGAGATTGCTATGAATTGTGACACCACGGCACTCTACCCAGGGCAACAGCGTGAAACTCTGTCTCAGAAAAAAAAAAAAAATTCCCAAAGACACTCTCATGCTGTTCTATGTCTTTAGAAATACAGATTTTTAATAGGGTCTCAAACATGGCACCACACCCTTCTCCCTCCATTCCCCCTTCCGCTACCATGCACTAGCATCAGAATTGAGTACATTGGATTCTTGCAGCTCTATTCTTGTGATGCTTTACTAAAAAGAATGTATTTCAACTTCATCCAAATTAATACAAAAGATGTAAAATCACCATCCTTTTTAGTGGAAGCATAGAATTTCATGGTATACATACACCACAGCTTGTTAATCCATTCCTGGATTGGTGGGCATTTAGGTTGTTTCCACAATTTGGCAATTGTAAATTGAGCTATAATAAACAGTTTAGCGCATATGCCCTTATGATAAAATAATTTTTTTCTTTTGGGTAGAAGTCTAATGGGATTGCAGGATAAAATGGGAGATATGGCATGAGTTCTTTGAGGGTTCTTCATACTTCCTTCCAAAAGGGTTGTATTAGTTTCCAATCCCACCAGCAGTGTAAAGTGTTCCCTTCTCTCCACAACCACACCAGCATCTGCAGCTTTGAGTCCTGTGATGTGGGCCATTCTGACTCAGGTTAGGTGATATCTCAGGGTGCTTTTGATTTGCATTTCTCTGATAATTAGTGATGATGAGCATTTTTTGATATGCTTGTTAGCCATTGGTCTGTCTTCTTTAGAGAAGGTTCTATTCATCTCACTTGCTCATTGATGTAAGGGATAATTGGCTTTTTTGTTGTTGTTGCTTAATTTGAGTTCTCTGTAGATTCTAGTTATTAAGCTTTTATCTGATTCATAATATGCAAATATATTTTCCCATTCTGATGGTTGTCTCTTTGCTTTGGTTGTTGTCTCATAGCTGTAAGGAAGCTATTCAGTTTAATTAATAAAGGGACTTTACCCAGCAAACACAACCAGTGTAACCTGGCTCATTTCACCCTTATTGATTCCCCAACAATAAAAATAAATAAATAAATAAAGACTTTTAGCATAGAAGATGTGTGCATGGTATTAAGAAATAAAGAAATATGGATTATTATCATTATTATAATTACTACACTTATTATTGAAACAGGGTCCACAGACATTGTCTTAGTCACTTTGTAGTGTTAAAAGAAAATACAACTGGATAAATAAGGACCAGAAATCTCTCTCACTTCTGGAGGCTGGGAAGTCCAAGGTCAAGGTACTAGCAGGTTTAGTGTCTGGTAAGGGCCTGGTCTTCTGGCTTCTAAGAAGATGCCTTCTTGCTGTATCATCAGGAAGAAAAAGAAGCTGTGTCCTCAGCTCATTCTCAAATTATAGGAGACAGGTCACATTTCTAATTTTTCTAAATTCTAGCTCAACCTATGCTTTTCTAAACCATATGTCTTTTCTTCTCCTTTCACCTAATTATTCTACCAGCCTTTTATCTTGCATATTCCTTCTGACATTTAAACTATTCCTAATACTCTACAACCTTCACAAGATACTTTCAGAAGCCAAAGAAGCTTCTAGTAATGCATTTCTCAATACTTTGTAAAGAAAAATCACCCTGAGATGCAAATTTGGTTGTTTACTTTTTCGTGGTGTTTGACTTGATCTTCTGGATGGAACACCTACAGTGTCATTTGATAAAGTAATTTTCGCCCAAAGCTAAAAGCTCATACTACGCTCAATCTTTGAGATTATAAATTTGAATGAGGCTTTTGTAGTATCAATCATATTAGTAATCAATTTCATAATGGAGAAAATTATTTTGTACCTTCTCTGAGAGAAAAATTACAGTCTACTTTTTTATATTAATAAAATAATTCACTTTGCCTTAGCACTTGAAGGCTATACGTCATAAATAGCACACTGGGAACCAGGGGAGAATGAGTTAATGTTGAAAAAATTCATTTTAATACTAACCATAATGCTTCCTCGATGTGACTTTCTAATTCTCTGAAATCATGGCACTTCTAGATTTCACTGTAACCACAAAAAAATTCACCAAATTATCCTCTTAATTGTTTACACTTATTACATTATGTTCTGAGATGTTATATTTTCCTTTTCTTTTTTTCTTTCCTTTTATTTTTAGACAGATTCTCTCTCTGTTGCCAAGGCTAGAGTGCTATGGTGTCATAGCTCACAGCAAAATCAAACTCCTGGGTTCAAGCGATCTTCAGGCCTCAGCCTCCGGATGTACTCAGAATTTCTCTGACAGGAGAGAAAATTCCCTTACTCATTCTTCCAATCTCTGGGGTCTCAGAGATTGGAAAAATGAATCCACAGACCACATGAGTAAGAGAAAGGATAGGTTTTATTGATATATAAAAACATAAGATAGGTAAGGAAGCCCCCCTCTGCAGAAGGGGGGGACCCCAGGAGGTAGCCTATGTGGGCCTTCTGTCCAGGGGTTTATGTATTACTTTTCTAATTCTGTGGGCAGGAATGGGGGACTTGTGAAGATGGAATGTCACAGCCATTTGGTGCCAGGGGCTTGGGGGCAGAAGTTAATTTTAAAACTATCCTTGCATGGGAATGTGGTCTGTTTAGGGTATATCCCCTGCCCCAGGAGAGATACCTTAGGCAGAATGCTGAACAGGCTGATTCTTATAAGCCTGTTTGTACCTATAAATGTAGCCTGAGATGCGGCCAATTTCTGACATCACCAAGGCCTAGAACATGAGAGATGTCCCTGTCCAGCCTGGAGTAGAGAAACCCCATATCACTTAGTAGTTGGGAATAGAAGTGCCCAACACAATGCTCATCTAATTTTTCTATTTTCAGTTAAGCCAGGGTCTTGCTCTTGCTCAGGCTGATCTGGAACTCCTTAGCTCAAGCGATCCTCCCACTTCAGCCAATCAGAGTGCTAGGATTATAGCCATGAGCCAAATATTTATTTTCTGATGATGATGATAATAATGATAATTTGATGATATTTTGACTAATCTTTCTAAACTGTTTTTCCATTTATTACTTTGGAATATAACAACTCATTTCTATCAAAATAGTCATATTTAATAAATATAAATGAAAACATGCTAAAGACATTAAAATATTACATCAGAAGCTGCATGCATTGGGCATTAAGTGATATTAAGTTGCAATTCTTTCCTAGAAATCTTTCTCAAATGTAAAAAATAAGAACAACACTATGGGGTGTATGTAAAAATAATAATTAACTTAGCATCTCAAAGTTTCAAATGTATTTAAAAATATTTTTATCATTTTTCTTTTCCTTTCAAACAACCCATCAAAATGCTTCCAGAATATATTGTGATAAATGATAAATGACAATGATAAATACCATACCATGATAACAAAGAAAGTACCCAATAGTAAATCTACAAGGATCAAACATCAGAAGAAAATAGACATGGAGCCGAAACCCAGTCTGTGAACCAGGTAACTGGAAAAGGACAGCTGGACAAACAGAAATGGCAAATCCTGTCACAAGACTAAGAAGATGCTTGGAAATCTGAAGGCAGAAGTTGCTCAGAGGTAATAAGAAAATACAATAGGGTAAATAAGAGAAGTTCTTACTTAAGCCAAACATCTTCTTCTGTCGGTAGTTCTTTTAAGAATCTAGGCACTGTAATAAAACTTTGTTAGTGTTTGACATTTAATGTGCCAGGCCTTTTGCCAGGCCTCTTACAGAATTTGTGTGGTGGGCACTCAGGATAAGACAAGCTTTTAAAAAATTCCTGGCCCTTTATTAAGGTTATTTGTAGTGGGTTATGATCTCTTAAACTGAGACCTGGTATTCCACTGGTGACAAATGTCCCCAGTCACAAATTTCAAACAAAAAACATTTAAGGGCTCTGAAAGGCTCTGATCCTAACTTGAGCATTACTTTGTTTCTTCCATGAAAATATCAGTAAGAGAGCATTCACAAGTGACACTGTTCTAATAAATGTATTTAACTGGAATCACTGTGTCAGAGCAGTTCCATTAAAGTCTGTTCACCTTTTCCCAAAATATATACTGAACAAATGAACGAGCTATAAAATACCTTTCTTCAAACTTCATATAGTCCTTGTAAAATATTATTGATTTTATATTTGATAAGCTTTGTTATAACTTTCAAGTGACTTAGGATAAAAATAACAACTGAAGAAATTTAATGTATAAACCTCTTAGTGTAAGAACTAGCTCAAGTTATTAGGAGTGGATGTTTGCTGTGTCTGTGAGAATTCTCATGATTAGATGTACCATGTAAAGTACTATAACATAAATTTGATAATACAGCAACTAGTTAGGCAATTCATTTGATGCCCTTGATAATCTGTTGAATATATACTCTTCTGTTTATAGTTGTGTAAAGATTAATAATTGTATTACAGTTATTAATATATAACTGTATATTAATAATATATTAATATTCTAAGCCAGATGCCTATAGTATGCTTGTTAATACACAAAATATTAAGGTTGTCATGAAAAATGATGCAAGTTTGTACTTACATATGAACAAAATTTTTTACTAAAAAAACCCTTCATTTAAAATAAATGAAAAAACTTTGCAATAAACAATATCTTAATTTGCAATTATTATTGTACTTGCTGGCTGACAGTATAATTTAGGATATAGGGTACAATCTGTTGTTTCTCTCTGAAAACATATGTTAGAAAGACAGAAACATGTGTCAGAAGTAATAGGCACACCATCAAGTCCTGGCAGCTAGTGAGGGTTGAACGTAAAGACAGACCTGAAACAAAGACTGAAAAAACACGTCATCAAATACCCAGCCCTTCTATGAAACTAATATATACTTCTCAAATGAAAAAAATTTTTTATTGAAATTAAATTGATAAAGCAGTTTAAACTAACCTTTTAAAAATTAAAATTCACTGGATTTTAGAATATTAATAATGTTCTTCAGCTACCACCAACAATTTCAAAATATTTCCATCACCCCAAAAGAAAACTCCGTTAATCTCCTGGAAACCACTAATTTCCTTTCTGCCTTTCTATGTATTTGTCTCATCTGGATATTTTGTATGCATGAAATCATACCATTATGGCCTTTTGTGTGTGGTTTCTTTCACTTATAATCTTTTCAAAGTTCATCTATGTGATGGCATATAATAGTACTTAATTGTTTTGATTATGGCTAAATAATATTCTATTATACCAATATACCACATTCTTAAAAATCCATTTGTCAATTGATGGACATTTGTTTTTTTTTTTTTTTTTTACTTTTGATTAATAAGAATGTGGCTGCTATGAACAGAGAAGTAGAGGTTAAATTTTTTTTTTTGCAGTTTTTGGCCAGGGCTGGGCTTGAACTCGCCACCTCTGGCATATGGAGCTAGTGCCCTACTCCTTTGAGCCACAGGCGCTGCCTGAGGTTAAATTTTATATCTTGGTTGCGGTGGTGACTTTCACATTTCACTGTAAAGATGCTATTTTTCTTTTCAAATTAATAAATGCCTTATGGGGAAATATTTTTAGATTATGTAAATGTTACACTTCTCATTAAACTTCTACCCAATAGTTTTGGCATCCATTGTTGATTCTCACTACAATAAGATGGTTATCAAATGATGGTAGTCTAATTTCATTATTCCTTTTAAGTCTCCCCAATTACTACATATGTAATTATTTCAATGTGAATTCCTCTATTTTTATTTTATTCATTGTTTTATAATCACTTGTCATTATTCCTTATTTTGGTACTATACTGTTCCAGATCTGGCCAGTGTGAACTCTTTTCAATCAGCCTCCTGTATTCTGACACCATCATTCTCTGTGTAACGCTTCACCTTCTGCCCATGAAGTCCATTCACATCTTATACTTTCCCTTCCCCAGTGCTGCAATAAGTAATTTCCAAAGGGGATCTAATCTGTTTCTTTTGGTAGAGAATGATATTCAGAAACCAAGATTAGAACCTGGCATGTTTTTTGCTTATTTGATGTAATTATTTCTAGGCCATCTCAGCCGGAAAATACACAGACACACATATCTATATCCCCATGTATGGATCTGGGCATATATCTTTATTTCTAAATATCTGTGCTTAAAAGCTGTCTGTCAAAACTGCATAATGATGCTGTACAGTATTACAAGGTTCATTTTAGCCTTACTTTTTTCCATATTTGTTAATCTTTTCTCACAATGAGAAATCTGAATTCCATTTTATGCTTCATATAATTTTTAAACATGCATACCACGTACTAGGGGCAGGGTTTATTTATTCTATAACACTAAAGAAACCTTATCTGGAAAAGCATCTGCAATTTTTATCACCGTCTTTTCTGTTCTGTTATTTTAATAACAACAGAATTTATTTTTTAGAATAGTTTTAGGTTTATGGAAAAATGAGAAGAAAGTACAGAGAATTTCCAAATACCCTCTCACCTCCCCCACCCTACCTCCTTCCATTGTAAACACCTTGCATAAGTGTAGTACATTTTTACAGTCAACAAGTCAGTATCGATTGATACATTGTTAACTAAAGTCCATAGTTTTCATTAGGGTTCATTTTTATGTTACACATGTATGGGTTTCTGCAAATATATATGGCATATATCTACCATTACCATATTATACAGAATTTTTTTGTCCTAAAAATTACCTATGCTCCACTTAGTCACCCTTCCCTTGCTCTCCCCAATCCCCTGCCAACCACTGATATTTTTACCAACTCCTCAGTTCAGCCTTTTCTAGAATGTCACAAAGTTGGAATCATAAACCTTTTTATTTTGGCTTCTTTTATTTGGCAATAGGCATTTAATGTTCCTACATGTACTTGTTTTGTTTTTGCTTAATAGCCCATGTCTTTTATTGCTGAATTATATTCCATTGTGTAGAAACCACATTTTCTTTATTCCTTCACCTACTGAAGAACATCTTGGTTGCTTCCACATTTTGATGTTATTAATAAAGCTGCTATAATGTCCATTTGCAGATTTTTGTGTGGGTGTGTTTTCAACTTGTTTGAGTAAATACCGGGGAGCACAATTCCTGGGTCATTACAATAAGGTGATGTTTAGTTTACTGTCCCAATTGTCTTCTAAAGTGGTTGTACCATTTTCCATTCTCAGCAGCAATGAATAGGGGTTCTTTATCTATAGCCTTTTTATTGCTTGGTATTGCCAGCATTTTGGATTATAGCCATTGTAATAGATAAGTAGTGGTGTCTCATTGTTATTTTAATTTTAATTTTTCCTAAGACATATAATGTGAAACATCTTCTCACATGGTTATTTGACATCTTTAGGTATTCTTTGGAAAGGTAGACATCTGTTAAGAGTTTTTGTTCATTCTTAATGAACAAAATTCTTAATTGGGTTGTTTTCTTGTTGAGTCTCAAGAATTTTTTGTATATTTTGGATACCAGTCTTTTTATAAGCTATGTGTTAAAAATATTTTCTCCCAGTCTGTGGCTTATTGTTTTATTTTCTGAACAGTGTCTTTCACAGAGGGGACATTCTTGATTTTAATAAAGTCCAACTACTATGTTTCTTCCATGATTTTATGCTCTTGGTGCTGTATCTAAAAGGTCATTTAACCCTGACATCACCTCGATTTTCTCCTCTGTTGTCTTCTAGTTTTGTATTTTACATTTGCTTATTATTTGTTCTGAGTTAATTTTGTAAAGGGTATAAGGTCTGTGTCTAGATTCTTCTTTTTGGTACATGATGCCCAATTTTTCCAGTAATGTTTGGTTAAGAGACGATTCTTTCATTTTTGAATTGGTTTTGATCCTTTGTCCAGTTGCTATACGTGTATAGGTTTGTTTCTGTGCTCTCTGTTTTATTTCAATGATTTATTTGCCTATTCTTTGCCAGTACTGGAAACTGTCTTTATTACTGTAGTTTTATCATAAATCTTAAATTTGGGTAGTATTAGTCCTCTGATTTTGTTCTTCTTCAATTTTGTGTTGGCTATTTTTACTCTTTCGCCTATCTTTATACATTTTAGAATCAAGTTGTTGATATTCACAGAACATTTTTATGCAATTTTGATTGGGATACATTGAATCCATATACCAACCTGGGAAGAACTGATATCTTGTTAGTATAACTTTCCTATCCATGTGCCTGTATTATCTCTGCATTTATTTAGAGCTTTGATTTCTTTCATTGGAATTTTGTAACTCATAAAGACTTTGTAAATATTTTGTTAGATTTATGTATGTATGTATGCAAGTATGTATTTATTTTTATGAGACAGAGTCTTACTCTTTCACCTTGAGTAGAGTGCTGTGGCATCATAGTTACAGCGACCTCAAACTCTTGGACTCAAGTGATGCCCTTGCCTCAGCCTCCTGAGTAGCTGGGACTACAGGCACCCACAGCAACACTTGGCTAGTTTTTCTAATGTTAGTAGATGGTGTCTCACTCTTGCCCAGGTTGGTCTCCAACTCCTGAGATAAGGCCATCCACCTGCCTTGGCCGGCCAGAGTGCTAGGATTACAAGTGTGAACCACCATACCTGGCCATATTTTGTTAGATTTATATCTGAGGTTTCTTTTTTTGTGGCCCAAATATACATGATATTATGTTCTTAATGTAAAATTCGATGTATTCATTCTATGTATCCAGTTGATTTTTATATATTACTCTTACATCCTGCAACCTGTTTACTAGTTTATTAATTATTTGGAATTTTCCACATAGATAATTACATTATCTGTAAGCAAAGAATATTTTATTTATTTTTTCCTTTAAAAAATTTCAGATTAATATGCGGGCAGTTATGATTAATTTACACTGTTTGTGTTTCTAAGGTAAAGTACAAATTGCAGGTGAGCCCTTCATCTAGGACATTGGTTCTCAACCTGTGGGTCGTGACTCACAGGAACTGTATTAAAGGATCATGGCATTAGGAAGGTTGAGAACCACTGATCTAGGGGATGTGCTCTATACCCTTGCATTGTGCACATTAGGTGTGAGTTTACCAATCCCCCTCCCACCTCCCTTTTCCTTTGTCCCTTTCCCTCCTCCCCATTTCCCCCACATGAATATACTTGTGTTTTTCTCTTGTGTGGGTGTATAGTTGTTTTTCTTTTGGTTTCATATTGGTATTGAGTACATTGGATACTTGCTTTTCCATTCTGGTGATACTTTAGTAAAAAGAATGTGCTTCAACTCCATCCAGGAATAATAATCCATGGTATATATATATACCACAGTTGATTAATCCATTCATGTATTGATGGGCATGTGGGTTGATTCTACATCTTGGCAATTGTGAATTGAGCTGCAATAAACATTCTAGTGCAAATGTCCTGTGGTAAAATGATTTCTTTTTCTTTTGGGTAGATACCTAGTAATGGGATTTTGGGATCAAAAGGGAGTTCTAACTTGAGTTTTTTGAGGATTCTTCAACTTCTTTCCATACAGGTTGTATTAGTTTGCAATCCCATCAACAGTGTGAAAGTGTTTGTTCCCTTCTTTCCACACCCACACTAGCATCTGCAACTTTGGGATTTTGTGATGTGGGCTATTCTCACTGGGGTTAGTTGATATCTCAGAGAGGTTTTGATTTGCATTTCTCTGATGATTAGGGATGATGAGCATTTTTTCATGTGTTTGTTGACCATTTGACTGTCTTCATCAGAGAAGATTCCATTCAAGTCCCTTGCCCACTTATAAATGGGATTGTTTGCTTTTTTCTTGTTGATTGATTTCAGTTCTCTGTAGATTCTAGTTATTAGTCCTTTATGTCATAGCATGCAAATATCTTTTCTCTTTCTGAAGGCTTTCTTTTTGCTTTAGTTGTTGTACCATTAGCTATGCAGAGGCTTTTTAGCTTGATCATGTTCAATATATTTATTTTTGGTGTTTCTGCAATTGCCAAGGGGGTCTTTATAAATTCTTCCCCCAGGCTGATAGCTTCGAGAGCTTTTCCCACACTTTCTTCTAGGATTTTTATTGTTTCAGGTCTTAAATTTAAATCTTTTATTGAGCTAGAATCCATTTTTGTCAATGTTGAGAGGTCAGGGTCTCATTTCAGTTTTCTACATGTGGCTAACCAGTTCTCCTAGTACCATTTATTAAGTAGGGATTCTTTTCCCCAATGTATGCTTTTGTTTGGTTGTCAAAGATCAGGCAGTGATACATGACTGGGTTCATCTCTAGGTTCTCTATTCTATTCCATAGATCTATATCTCTATTTTTGTGACAGTACCATGCTTACTGTTCTGATCACTATAGACCTGTACTATTAACTGAAGTCTGGTGATGTGATGCCTCCAGATTTGTTTTTATTTCTGGTTCTATATAAAATGAAGTACTATTTTTTCAAGTTCTTCAAATTATGATGTTGTTACTTTGATGGGGATTGCATTCAATCTCTAGATTTTTTTTTGCAGGATGGACATTTTAACAATGTTTATTCTCCCAGCTATGAACATGGTATGTTCTTCCATTTGTCAATATCTTCTGCTATTTCTTTTCTTGGGGTTTCATACTTCTTTTTAGAGAGATCCTTTACATCCTTTGTTTGGTATATTCTCAGGTATTTTGAAGCTACTATGAAGGATATTGTGTCTTTAATTTTCAGCTTGACTGTTATTGGCATATATGAAGGCTACTGATTTGTGGACATTGATTTTGTAGCCCAAGACATTACTGTAATCCTTAATCACTTCCAGGACCCTTGTGATTAAGACCCTGGGGTTTTCCAAGTATAAGATCATACCTTCACAAAGAGCAAGAGTTTGACCTCCTGTTTCCCCATTTGAATACTGTTGATATCCTTCTTTTGCCTGTTTATTCCTTATTTCCTTTTATTATCTTATTGCAGTAGCTAAGACTACCAGTATGGTGTTGAATAGAAGTGGTGAGAGCGTACAATCTTGTCTATTCCCTTTCTTAGAAGCAAAGTATCTTTCTTATCATTAAGTATTATGTTTCTGTACATGCTTATCAAGCTCAAGAAGTTGCCCGTTATTCTTAGTTTTAGAAAGTTTTCATCATGAATTGCTGTTGGAGTGTGTCAAAGGCTTTTTCTGTAGGTGTTTTTGTAATTATGTGATTTTCTTCCTGAGCCTATTAATGTGAGAGATTTTATCAACTGACCAATGAATGTTGAACCAGCGCAGCATACTTGGAGTTAATTCTACCTGCTTCCTCATTAGATTTAAATTATCTTAGCTTAAATACCTTTCTATTAATAAATATTTTATTCCCTGATTCATTTTATTAATTTACTCTTCATTATTTTTCTTTTTTATAAAGAAGGATTAGAGACCAGGAGATTTTAAAAAGAATGTGCTATATTTTGGTTTAAAAATTTTCTATCTGAAAGTCTCCTATGTTTCACATAATTTTCACTCCTTAAATTTCTTTTGTAACATGAATGGCCTAGGAAAGAATGGAAGTTAAATTGCTAGATGAAGTTGTTTATCATAATTTATTACTGAAGCCCAATATTCTGTTTTACTGCAAGTCTATGAGATATGATTCACATAACATCACATTCACATATTGAAAGCATACAGTTCAGTAGTTTATAGTGTATTCACAAAGTTGTCTGACCACATCCACAATTTTAGAAATTTTTCACCACCCTAAAAGGAAACTCCATATTTATTAGCAGTTGCTCCTCATTTCTTCTCATAACCTCAACCCTAGGCAAGTACTAATCTACTTACCTTATCTGTATATTTGCCTTTTGGACTTTTCATATAAATAGAATCATGTCATATATGGCCATTTTTACTGCTGGCTTCTTTTACTATAAGTAAAAGCATGTTTTCAAGGTTTATCCATATTGTAGCGTGTATAAGTAAAGTACTTTATTTCTTTTTTTGTCAAAAATATTTCCTTTTATGGATGCACCATATTTTATTTATACATTTATTCCAAGTTCATGGAAATGGGGTATTTTCATTTTCAGCCATTGCTTCTATGAACATTTGTATACAAATTTTTGTACAGAGATATGTTATCATTTTTCTTGGGTATATATCTAGAACTGAATTTACTGGCTTATTTAATTACTCTGTTTACACTTTTAACAAACTTCCAGACCCTTTTCTAAAGTGGCTACCCCATTTTACACTCCCATGAGAATTAAATGAGGGTTGACATTCTCCACACTCTTGCCAAGGCTTATTATTGTCTATTTTTAATATAGCTGCTCCATATGTGTAAAGTGGTATCTCACTGTATTTTTGATTTACATTTCCGTAGTGGCTAATCAGATTGAGCACATATTATGTGCTTATTGGCCATTTATATAGGCCCTTTGGATAAATATCTATTCAGAATCTTAGCTCATGATTTAATTAGATTTTTGTCTATTCATTATTGAATTATGTTATTTACGTATAGATATATGTTATTTATTTAGATATATACTTTGAAAATGTTTTCTCCCAGGCTTTGTGTTGTTTTTAATTTTCTTGATGGTGTTTTTTGAAGCTCAAAAAATTTTATTTCTGAAGTCCAATATATTTATCATATCTTTAGTCTCTTATGTTTTGCTTTTGCCTCTTATGCTTCTGGTGGGATAGCTAACAATTCCTTGCCTAATCCAAGGCCAGGAAGTTTTACTTCTTTATTTTCTTCTAAATGTTTCATACCTGTAGCTCTTAAGTGGTCTTACTATTCATTTTGAATTAATGTTTGTGAATGTTGTGAGCAAGGGGTTCACACCTCTTCTTTTCTTGTACATGTTGATATCCAGTTGTCCCAGCACCATTTGTGGAAAAGAATATTCTCTCCTCCATTGAGTTGTCTATTTTAAACCCTTAAATTTCCATGTGAATTTTAGGATCGATTTGTCATTTAAAAAAAATAAAGCCAGCTGAGATTTTGATAGGGAGTGAGTTGAATCTGTAGATTAATTTGGAGAGTACAGCCATATTAACAATGTTAAGTTTTCCAATTCCTAAGTACAGGCTATCCTTCCATTTATTTAGCCCTTCTTCCACCTTTCCTAGTTGTTAGGGTATAAGTTTTAAACTTCTTTTGTTCAACTTATTCATAAATATGTATTGTATTCTTTTTGGTACTCTTTGACATTGAATTATTTTATTCTTTTTAACATCAGGACTTTTTTATTGCTAGTGTATAGAAATACAATTGACTTTTGTACATTGTTCTTTTATTCTCTGGAATTGGTGAACTCATTTATTAGTTCCAGTAGTTTTTAGTGGGTTCATTAGAATTTCTATATTCATGGATCATCTCATCTGCAAATAGGAATAGTTTTACTTTTTTCTAATCTGGATATCTTTTCTTCATTTTCCATATTTGTTAGCAGTTTCTTCTTCTGAAACAACTTTCCTGGATATAACTTCCAGTTTAGGGTTGAATATAAATGGCAAGAAAGTTCTTGACTTATTCCTGAGCTTAGAGGGAAATATGACTGTAGCAGTTTTTTTTAATGATATCCTTTTTATTAGTTTTTTTGTGGCTTCTACAACAAATTACCATAAACTGACAAACTGAGTGGCTGGAACCAATAGAGGTGTGCACTCTCACAAGTCTAGAGGCCAGAAGTTTGAAATCAAAAGTGTCACTAGCACCATACCCCTTCTGATCTCTGCCTCCATGGTCACATTACTTCCTTCTCTGTGTCATTTGATTTTCGGCCCGTGGCTAATTCAGGATGGTCTTGTCAAGGTGCTTAATTTAATTCTATCTGCCAAAACACTTTTATAAAATAAGGCAACATTCATAGGTTCTAGGGACTAAGATGTGGATGTGTCTTTTGGGGTAGGGCACCATTCAAGTCTTTATCAGGTTGAGGAGATTCCCTTCTGTCTCTATTATTGAATAGTGATTTTTCAAAAAAACTTTTCTTTATCTTGTAAGAAATTGTTTTTTGTTTTAGAGATAGTCTTACTCTGTTACCAAGAGGGAGTACAGTGGCTTGATCAAGCTCACTGCAACCTCAAATGCCTGAGCTCATGTAATCCTGTGTCAACTCCCAGATTACCTGGTATTGTAGGTATGTGCCAACGTGCCCAGTTATTTTTTTTTATTTTTGTGGAAACATGATCTTTTCTATATCTAGTGACTTGTACATTTGATTTTTGTACTTTATTCTATTAATACATTGATCAATTTGTAATTGTTAAATGTACTATGGGTGCCTGTGATAAATTTCATTCGGTCATGGTGTATAATAATTTTTATATTACTGGCTTCAGTTTGCCAGTATTTTCCAAAAGATTTTTGGATCTATATACATAAGAGATAATAGTTTGTAGTTTTCTTTCTTTGTGTGATATCTTTGTCTGGTTTTAATGTTAGAGTAGAACCAGCTTATTAGATTTAGTTGAGGTGTCTCCTCCTATTTTATATTTTTGGAAGAGTTTGTGAAGAATTCATAATTCTTTTTAATTCATTTGGTATAATTTACCAGTGCAGCTATTTCTTTGTGGAAATAGAAATTTTCTCACTTTTCTTTCTGAAAAGTTTTCATCTCTTTATTTATATAGGTTTATTCAGATTTTCTATTTCTTCTTATATCAGATTTGATAGCTTGTACATTTCTAGGAATTTGTTCATTTTATACTGTTATTTTACATTTTATAAATGATTGCAGTTCATGGTATTGCATTATAATCTGTTTTATTTCTATAAGATTGGTGGTTATGATTCTTTCCTTTCTGACTTTAGTAAATTGAGTTTTTTCTATTTTTTACTTCAGTGTAACTAAGCATTTGTCAATTTTGTTGACCTTTTCAAAGGAAAACAATTTTGATTTTCTCCATTTTTCTATTCTCGATTTCATTAATCTATATTCTAATCTTCATTATATCTTTTGTTCAGCTTGCCATAACCTTGATTTGCTCTTTTATTCCCATTGTTTTTAAGTTGGAAATGTAGGTTATTGATTTGTAATCTTTCTTCTCTTTAAATATATGTCTATACAACTATAAATTTCTTTGTAATCATTGTTTTTGGTATATTCCATATGTTTTGATATGTCTTGTCTTAATTTTCATTCATCTAAAAGTATTTTCTATTATCCTTGTGATTTCTTCATTAACCCATAGGTCATTTTGGAATAATAGCCCTACTGGAAAAGATAAGAGAAGAAATATTCATGTACATTTTATTTATTCTTACATAGTTGACTTTGCTAGCACTCTGGATTTGAATAAATGGTCTAAGACTGAATACCTACTTCCCTTAGTGTCTTGTAAGGAAGATGTGCTGTAAGAAATTTATTACTTTTTTTTTTGCAGTTTTTGCAGTTTTTGGCTAAGGCTGGGCTTGAACCCACCACACCTGATATATGGGGCCGGCACCCTACTCCTTGAGCCACAGGCGCCGCCCAAATTTATTACTTTTGTTGAACTGGAAATGTCTTTATTTTGCCTTTGTATTTGAAAAAATAATTTTGTGTATAGATGATTCTTAGTGATTTCCCCCCCATTCAACACATAAAGCATTCAGCCACTGCTTTAAGATTTTTTGGTATCTATGGAAGAGTCTACTGTTCATTTTGTTAGTGTTCCCTTATGTGCAAAGAGCCATTTTTCTCTTGCTACTCAAGATATTCCTTTTATCTTTTTTTTGGCTTTTAATGTTTTTTTACTGTTATGTGTATATTTTTCTCTTATATTATTTTTAATTTTTATGTTTTTGGGCCAAGAATCATCTTTTCATAAAAAATTTTTCTAAATTCTTTCTTCTGTGTTGGCATTCACAATACATGTATGATGGTGCACTTAAGAGTGTTCCACATTTCTTCAGATTCCTTTCATTTTCCTTTGTCTTTTTTAGATTGAATAATCTGTATTGACCTAAATTGATGTTCATTGATTTATTTCTTTTGTTTCCTTAAATCTACTGTTGAGAGCCTCTAATAATATTTCCAATTTTAATTGCACTTTTCACATCCAGGTTTTTCATTGTCTTTTTTAATAATTTCTATCTCTTTGTTGATATTTTATATTTGATAAGACATTGTCATATTTTCCTTTATATGTTCAAGCATTTTTTTTAGATTTTTTTTTGAACATATTTATAATGGCTACTTTGATGTCTCTTTTGCTACATCTAATATTTGGGGCCTCTCAAAGGTATTTTTTTATTATCTGATTTTTTTCCCCGTGTGTGGGTCATACTTTCCTATTGCATGTCATACTTTTTTCCTAAAAATTAGATATTTTGGATAACATATTGTTGTAAAACTGGATTCTGATTCCTTTTCTCTCTCCAAAGCTTGTTGTTAGTTTATTTGTTTAGAGACTTGGCTGGATTCTTTTAGGGAAGTCTATTTCAGAGGCATCCTATGATATTGCTCTTTGGAGATTGAGCCTAGAGATACATATATTCACTCTGGGATGATAGTAGTTGTTATTAGCTCTGTTACACCATCTGCCCCTGTTATCAAATTCAGCTAATTATTGATTGATTGTTCTATTGGTTTCAACAATGCTCTGGAATGTAAATTGCTCCACTGAGTTAAGTTTGGGCCACTTTTCAGGGGTAGTTTGGGGTCAGCCTTTGAGGTTTATTCTAACCCTTAGAGTAAGGTGACCAGATTTTAACATTGGTAAAGGGGGACACCATTGAGGGGGGGCAGGGCCTGACAACAATGCAAACTTTGATAAGCAGTTCTTGATAATCAGTTCTCAACATTTATTTGTTATTATTAAAGTTTAACATTATAAAATTAACAAAAATAATATAAAATGCATATCCTGGTGAAATAGCCACATGGCAGCCCAAAACCGTATATTCCCTTCCTGTTCTCCTGTGTTCCTTAGCTTGTTGTTCCTTCTTACCAAAAATCGGGGCTTTTTTAAAACGCCACAGGATGCAGGACAAATTGTTAAAAATCAAGACTGTCCTGCCAAAAGTGAGATGTCTGGTCAACTTACTCTAGTGAGGGGGGTGCTACTTGTTTGTTCCAGACTGTTTGGCTCCTTCTGAGCTAATTGTCCTTGCCTAGAAGCAAGGGAAGGAGCCAGTCTCCTTCTGATACCTTGCGGAGGAGGGGAGTAGGGAGTTTACATTAGCCTTTTCATTTCCAGATGAAGTTACATTAACCTCTTCATTCCCAAATGGAGTTACATTAACCTTTTCAGTAGCGAAAACTGTATATTCCCTTCCCATTCTCCTGCTGTTCCCTAGCTTGTCATGTATTCTTTCCAAAAATTGGGACTTTTTAAAAATGCCATGGAATAAATTGTTAAAAATTGGGACTGTCGGCTCGGCGCCTATAGCTCAAGCGGCTAAGGCGCCAGCCACATACACCTAAGGTGGCGGGTTCGAATCCCCAGCCCGGACCTGCCAAACAACAATGACGGCTGCAACCAAAAAATAGCCGGGTGTTGTGGTGGGTGCCTGTGGTCCCAGCTACTTGGGAGGCGGAGGCAAGAGACTCGCTTGAGCCCAGGAGTTGGAGGTTGCT
>CAUYTI010131769.1:0-24965 GCA_963575145.1 Galago senegalensis | reverse complement strand
AAGCGAGTCTCTTGCCTCCGCCTCCCAAGTAGCTGGGACCACAGGCGCCCGCCACAACGCCCGGCTATTTTTTTTGGTTGCAGCTGTCATTGTTGTTTGGCAGGTCCGGGCTGGGGATTTGAACCCGCCACCTTAGGTGTATGTGGCTGGCGCCTTAGCCGGTTGAGCTATAGGCGCCGAGCCAAGACTCAATTTTTTAAGGAAGGGCTAAGATTAGTCACCTAGGCTAAGGCAGAGGCAGGAGAATTGGTTGAGCCCAGGCACTCTACCCAGGGCTACAGCTTGAGGCTCTGTCTCAAAAAAAAAAAAAAAAGAGAAACAGCCAGCTGAATAGGGTGGTGCCTATGGTTCAGTGAGTAGGGTGCTGGCCCCATATATGAAGGGTGGCAGGTTTGAACGCCACCAGGGCGCTGGCCAAACTAACAAAAAATAGCCAGGTGTTATGGTGGGTGCCTGTATTCCCAGCTACTCGGGAGGCTAAGGCAAGAGAATCGCCTAAGCCCAAGAGCTGGAGGTTGCTGTGAGCTGTGACGCCAAAGTACTGTACTGAGGGCCACAAAGTACTCTGTCTCTGGGGGAAAAAAAAAAGCCAAACTGGATAGACAGAACATTCAGAGGGTATGCTGGGGAGAACTGAAGAGAAAACAAAATGCTTGACATAGTCATAAGTAGCAGAAGACAATTAGAGAAAGGAAAATATTGGCCTTGTCAACATATAGATTTCAAAATACGTCTCATGAGAATCCAAATAATTTTGTAATATAAGGGAAGATTTTATTTGCCTTTCAGAGGAAATTAGTATCTGTGCACATCTTGTAAGATGAAATGAAAGTTCACAGTGTTGGCTCGGCACCTATAGCTCAACCAGCTAAGGCGCCAGCCACGTACACCTAAGGTGGCAGGTTCGAATCCCCAGCCTGGACCCGCCAAACAACAATGACGGCTGCAACCAAAAAAAAATAGCCAGGCGTTGTGGCGGGCGCCTGTGGTCCCAGCTACTTGGGAGGCAGAGGCAAGAGACTCGCTTGAGCCAGGAGTTGGAGGTTGCTATGAGCTGTAATGCCACAGCACTCTACCCAGGGGGACAGCTTGAGGCTGTCTCAAAAAAAAAAAAAAGAACACAGTGTTCAGAATCAGTACTTGAACTGCTGTGTTTTAAACAGTGAGTAGTGATTGTGTTTGTCTGGTTCTTTCTAGAGCTGAAAATGTAAATACTTGCTGAATTATTCATGAATGAAACACCAATTTTTATCTTAGGATGTTTCAGTATCTTCCCTATCGTAAGTCCTAGGTTCATTGGGGAAAATAATCACAAAAAAATTCAACAGAATCAGCATCTTAGGGGTACCATTCTTTATAAAATTACCAATAAATTAAAAAAATGAACAGTAGAATTCTGAATTATCAAAGGAAATATATCTTTGCTGAGGTAAAAATAAAGAAGTATATTACTCTGCTGATGTTTGGGAAAGTTTTTGTTTTTGGGTTTTTGCTTTTAGACAGAGTCTTACTCTGTCACCTTACTCTTACTCTGTCACCAAGGTTAGAGTGCCTTGGCCTCAGACTAGTTCTTAGTAACCTCAAACTCTTGGGCTCCAGCTATCTTCCTGCTTCAGCCTCCTAAGTAGCTAAAACTACAGATGTCTATAGAGTGCTATTGCATCATAGCTCACAGCAACCCCAAACTCTTGGGCTCAAGTGATTCTCTTGCCTTAGCCTTCCAAGTAGCTGGGACTATAGGTGCCCAGTACAATGCCCAGCTATTTTTAGAGATAGGGTCTTCCTCTTGCTCAGGCTGGTCTTGAACCTGTGAGTTTAGGTTATCCGCTGCCTTGGCCTCCCAGAATGCTAGGATTAAAGGGCTGAGCCACTGCACTGGCCTAATTTTTCTGCTTTTAGTGGAGATGAGTTCTTGCTCTTGCTCAATTTGGTCTTGAACTCCTGAGCTCAAATGATCCTCCTGCCTTGTTTTCCCAGGGAGCAACTAAACTCAGCTGAAAGTTTTTATTTGTTAACAAAATCTAACATTCAAAGGTCCCATTCCTTACAAAATTAAGCCTCTGTTAACCAAACATTTATAAATACATATTCCCTGAATTTTTGGTTTTGTTTAGATTTTCCTGCATTCTGATTCTAGCACAAAAGTCTGCCTACTATGTTGTATAAATAAGTTTATGGTGTTCTGTACCATGAAAGTGATTTAATATTTGTGTTCTTCAGTTTTGGAAATTATATGTACTGAGATCATAAACATTTTATAAACAACTAGACATTTTGTTATTAAATGTGATTGTAATTTCCTTGTGTTGAATGATTTGAAGTATTATATTTAGTTTAAATGCATTATTGGTCCATAATTAATATCTTAAGAAAATAAATTTTATTACACTATCAAAATAAATAAATACTAAAAAAAGAGCATTTGGGGCTGGGTGTGGTGGCTCACACCTGTAATCTTAGCACTCGGGGAGGCTTAGGCAGGTGGATTGCTTGAGCTCAGGAGTTTGAGACCCCATCTCTAAAAATAGCTGAGTATTGTGGAGGGCACCTGTAATCCCAGCTGCTTGGGAGGCTGAGGCAAGAAGATTGCTTGAGCCCAAGATTTTGAGATTGCTATGAGCTATGGTGATGCCATCACACTCAATCACAGGGTGACTGAGTGAGATTCTATCTCAAAAACAAACACGCCGGTGCAGTGGCTTACTCAATTAATCCCAGCACTTGGGATTTCCTGAGCTCACAAGTTTGAGACCAACTTGAGCAAGAGCAAGACCCTGTCTCTAATAAATAGCCAGGTGTTGTGGTGGATGCCTGTAGTCTGAGCTACCCGAGCATCTGAGAGAAGAGAATTGCTTGAGCTTAACAGTTTGAGGTTACTGTGAACTAAGCTGCCATAGCATTCTACTGAGGGTTACAAAGTAAGACTATGTCTTAAAAACAAACACACACAAAATTTTGAGAAAAATAGTAACTCATCCTGGAATATGTTTCTGTTAAGATCCAGAACCAATATCCACAAGCCTTAGGAAAAATGCCTGTTTCAAAAGTGAAGAGAATGTAAACCTAAGAATTGTAGGTTGCTGTGAGCTATGACATCATAGCACTCTACCAAAGGTGACAGACTAACACTGTCAAAAACAAAACAAACAACCCAGAAGAGAATGCTAATATGTTTCTTTAACTTTAGTGGCGTTATTCATGTTCAATTTATACCACAAAAGCAGAGAACTGATCAGATTGTTTTATGCACAAATACAAAAATCACTGGACAATGTTAAATTCTTTTTTAAAAAGGAACTCTTGACTTTGATTTGCTTCTCAACTGTGGCAGTGCTTTGGATTGCTGCTGACTTCCTGTCATACAGTTTTCTTTCTTTTCTTTTTTTTTTTTTTTTGAGACAGTGTCACTTCATTGCCCTTGGTAGAGGGCCATGGGTTCACAGCTCACAGCAACCTCCAGCTCCTGGGCTTAGGCGATTCTCTTGCCTCAGCCTCCCGAGTAACTGGGACTACAGGTGCCCACAACACCCAGCTATTTTTTTGTTGCAGTTTGGCTGGGGCCGGCTTTAAACCTGCCACCCTCAGTATCTGGGGCCAGGGCCAGCGCATACTCACTGAGCTACAGGCGCCACCCATTTCACACGGTTTTTTTTTTTTTTTTTTTTAAATTTTTATTTTTTATTTTTATTAGATCATAATTGTGTACATTAATTCTCTCATAGGATACAGTGTGTTACTTCTATATGCAGTTTGGAAAACTCATCCAGGTGTCACACGGTTTTTCATAAAAGATACGATTTAATGTACTTGCTAGACATTACAAATGATTTTTCTCTGTAAATATGTTTTTTAAATCCTCTACAAAAAAATTGGATTTGCCATTATCAGTGACTTTGAAAAGAATGTAATGAACTAGGGCTCCTTGGAGAAATGGCTGATTCTAGGGCTGGGACAGGTAAAATACAAGATGAACTAGGAGTATCTTGTACTGTTAGGAGGTAAGGAAGTACTCAGAAAACAAAGGGAAGGAAACAGGGTGCTGTAGGTCACACCTATAATCCTATTACTCTGGGAGGTAGAAGGACTGCTTGAACTGGAGAGTTCAGGACCAGCCAGAGCAAAAGTGAAATCCTATCTCTCCTAAAATTAGAAACATCAGCCAGGAGGTTGGTTTTGTGGCATGTACCTGTAGTCCCAGCTACCCAGGAGGCTGAGGCAAGAAGGCTTGAGCCCAAGAGTTTGAGGTTGCTGTGAGCTATGATGATCCCACAACACTCAGCCCCAGGGTGACAGAGGGAGATTTTGTCTCAAAAGACAAAACATAACAAAACAAAACAATGGGAAAGAGCATTTCAAAGGGACAGAGGTACCAGCCTGTAAGAGTTCCTAGTGGCCAAAGCTGGAAAAATTTGAGCCACAAAATAAATAATATAGTACTGGATTATAACAGTATAAATATCTGAGTCCGTATTGATACAAATAAGTGATCAAGTAAAATGAGAAAAAGACACATCTTCCTTAAGGAATGTCAAATAATATATGTAAATACTCCCCCTTCTAGGAAGTGATTCTCACTGTCCTACCCACATACCTTAAGGGTGGGCTAGACTTAACTACTAACTTCCAAGGACCAGAGAAAGGGAAGTAGGAGCTTTACATTGGAGAAACCTGGTAAAGTCTACCTTAACCAAGTGCTGTGGGTTAATATAAGTGATATGTGGCTGTCATGTACTGGTGTGGCATTCTTTATAAAAATCCGTAACCTCAGACTAATCATGGTGAAAACAACAAACTCAGACTGGGGGACATTTAATAGAAAGTAAGAAGTGTTCTGATATTAGAAGGGTCAAGTAAGATAACCTAATAACAAATTATTTCCTAGTGGGCGTTAATTAGATTATTACTCAGAATTTATCTTTTTTTTTTTTTAGACAGAGTCTCAAGCTGTCATTCTGGGAAGAGTGCTGTGGTGTCACAGCTCACAGCAACCTCAAACTCTTGGGCTTAAGCGATTCTCTTGCCTAAGCCTCCCAAATAGCTGGGACTACAGGCACCTACCACAATGCCTGGCTATTTTTTGGTTGAAGTTGTCATTTGGCAACTATAATCCAGGCTGGATTTGAGCTCACCAGCTCCAGTGTATGTGGCCGGCACCCTAGCTGCTTGAGCTATAGGCCTCGAGCCAGAATTTATCTTTTTACTAACCAAAGGCCTTCCAGTAGACAAAGGAGAGTGAATGAATGCTTTTGTTTCTACTTTTTCCTGAAAATCTACTAATCTGAGTTATGAGTGCTGTTGTTATAGATTATATAAAGTAATAGAATCTTTTTGGTGTAATTTTACAGGATGATTTTTCAGGATTGTCACCATATGAAAGGAAGAGATTGAAGAACATTTCAGAAAATGCAAACTTTTTTGCTTCTCTTCAGCTATCTGAGGTTTGTGTGGAGTTTAATTAAAACCAAGATGCCATTCTTCCTACTAGTTCAATAACAAAATACAGCATCAGGTATTATAGTCAGATGAAGGAGGACAAAGTTAGGAGTAGGTTTTGCAATGAATAGAAAGAGGTTATTTTTCATTTCTCCTAAGGCATATTTTTTTACATTTTAATATTTTCAAATAGGCATCTTAAAACTATAACTGGTAGGGCCCCCCCCCCCTTTTGGTGGTGCCTAAAACAATGGTGTCTTACAGTTTTGTGTTCTTGAATAACTAAAGATGAAGGAGAAATGGGTGGGGTGGGATGAAGGATAGAGGAAGAGGAATGTGAGGACTTTTTTTTTTTTTTGGAGATAGTCTCATGTTGTTGCCATTGGTAGCGTGCTGTGGCATCAAAGCTCACAGCAACCTCAAACTCTTGGGCTCGTGATTCTCTTGCCTCAGCCTCCCAAGAAGCTGAGACAACAGATGCCTGCCACAATACCCACTATTTTTAGAGGTGGGGTCTTGCTGTGTCTCAGGCTGGTCTCGAACCTGTGAGCTTAGGCAGTCTACCCACCTTGGCCTCCCAGAGTGCTGGGATTACAGGCATGAACCACTCCACCCAGCCCAACATGTTCTTTTCTTTTTAAATCTTACTCTTGAAGAGTAGATGGGAATATGCTTTGTATAAGGAGCTTTAAGGTTAAATGGCCATAGCTAGATGTGGTGCTTCAGGCCTGAGACTCAAGGACACTTGAGGCCAGCAATGCTACACCAATCTGGACAGCATAGCAGTAACATATCTCTTAAGGGATAAATGGCCGTATGTGTATATGCTAATGTATTATAATCATTAGGATTAAAGGTATAATTTACATTGGTGCCTTCACATTGGAGGTAACACTTCTGGGTGTGAAAGAATAGTTGGATGATGTCATCCCTGCCCCCAGGATATCAAACGTTTGGCTTTATAAAATAGTTAATTGATTTCTCTTAAAACCAGATTACCAAATGTTCAATGTGTGTTTGCCTCTTGTGGGGAATGAGTTAAGTGAAGGGACTAAGTTGGTTGAGTCATTAACAATTGAAAATCTATCGGAAATTTAGACAAAGAATTTCTAATTATGCTTTTAGTTAACAGAAAATATTTGATTTGATTTATAGAAGTATAAACTATAAATTTTCTGGAAAACATCACAGTAGATCTGCCAGTAGTAGAAGTTAAACCTTTTACTTTATAATATATTTGATTAAATACTTTATCTAATCATGTAAACTCATTAGCAACTTGGTTCAAGGTATCACAAACTTGGTACATTAGACAGTATTATATACTTGCCTTTATTGTTGGTAGCATATTTGTCTGAAGAGCAGAGATCCTCTCTTATGGATCTTTAGTTCCTGAATAGACCTTAGTTTGGTGTTGTTATAGTAACAGATGCTTAATATTTTAAAAGGTAAACTATGTAGTTACAACATTTTTATGTGTGTGTATGTTTTATGTACTTTCCAGTCAGCTGCAAGGCTTCGTGAAATGATAAAGAAAAGACAGCCTCCTGAATCTAAGAGGTAAAATACTTGGTTTATAATGCTTGGACCATAATATGCTTCTGAGTTGTTTTATAATTTGGAAAACAATGGTTTGGTGTAGGCTGGGCCTGGTGGTGTATGCCTGTAATCCTAACACTTTGGGTGGCTAAGGTGGGTGGATTGCCTGAACTCACAAATTTGAGACCAGCCTGAGCCAGAGTGAGACCTCATCTCTAAAAAATAGTCAGGCATTGTGGCAGGTTCCTGTAGTCCCAGCTATTTAGGAGGCTGAGGGCTGAGGCAAGAGAATTGCTTGAGCCCAAGAGTTTGAGGTTGCTGTGAGCTGTGACGCCATGACATTCTACTGAGGGCAACAAAGTTAGACTCTGTCTCCAAAAAAAAGAAAAGGTTTGGTGTAGTAAGCTTTTTATTTCTATTTTTTTTAATTGAGACAGAGTCTGTTTGTCACCCTCGATAGAGTGCCAAGGCATCATAGCTCACAGCAACCTTAAACTCTTGGGCTCAAGCAATTCTCTTGCCTCAGCTTCCCTAGTAGCTAGGACTACAGATGCCCACCACAATGCCTGGCTGTTTTTTTGTTTGTTCATTTAGCAGGCCTGGGGCCGGGTTTGAATGCACCAGCCCCAGACCATGTGGCCAGCGCCATAACCACTGAGCTACAGGCACCTGGCCTGGTGTAATAAGCTTATTAAACAGATCAAAAACTCTGTATTTCATTTATTATTTATTTATTTATTTTTATATTTGAATAGATACACGTTTTGCTTTTGCTCAGGCTGGTCTTGAACTCCCAACCTCAAGTGATCCTCCTGCCTCAGCCTCTCCAAGTATTAGGATTACAGGTGTGAGCCACTGAGCCTAGCCAGATACTCAGTAATTAAACATTTATCACTAAGATAATGACTTTACAGTTCTCCCCTTCATCAAAGGAATGTGAGTAAATACAATCCAGAGATGATTTTTTTTTTATGAATAATTTCCATTTTTTAATTTCCAAAGCACAGTTTTTCTTCAGTTCCTAGGCACTCAGCTCCTTATATAGCTTTGGTGGAGGTTGTGGAGTAGTGCCTACAAGTCTAAATCAGGGTTGGGGTGTTTGGACCTTGCTAGCTTCCCAAGTATGATTCCTGAGTACCCTGCTATGAGTGGCACAGCTCACACAGTAATGTAGCTTCACATTTAGCCTGGGAAGCACCTAGGCATCAACAACCCTTCAGTAATGTCCCTAACAGCTGCTGCCTCCACGCTGTTCCTAAAGACGAACTTCTTCATAGCTTTGTCTTTAGGCACTTATTGGCCACAGTTCATGCAGTGAATAGGCTATATACATGGCCACTGCCGTTTTTGGCATGACCAGTTCTTTTTTTTGTCATCTTGGACGGAGCTGAATTTTGTTTTTTTATTTTTCTGTTGTTACTCATAGAGGGAAATTTATTTCCACTAAATTATTCTTATTTTTGCCTAGAAAACTATTAAAGGTTATTCTACTTCCTTTTTTGTAACTATCTTTTTGCTTCTCAATTTGTTTTTGCTTTCCCAGTCCTAGAAAAAAGGAAATTTAAGATTTTATTTATTTATTTATTTTTGAGATAGAGCCTCACTCTGTCATCCTGGGTAGAGTGCTGTGCTGTCATAGCTCACAGCAGCCTTAAACTCTTGGGCTAAAGTGATCCTCTTGCCTCAGCCTCCCATGTAGATGGGACTACAGGTACCCGTGGATTTAAGATTTATTGAACGTGTATGAAACATAGTGCAATGATCTATCAATTTGTCCTATATTATTCTGACATCCATCATGTGGTAGGCAATATATCCATTTTGTGAGTGAGAAAATAGGCTCAGAGAGGTAAATTAATTTACCAAAGGTCAAAACACCTCATAAAGGTGATAGCTCCAGAATTTGAATTCTCTTTATTTTGAATTCTTTTCACTGCATTTTAGTTAGCAGCACTTACATATAAGTTAAGAGACTAACTTTTTTTTTTAGAGACAGAGTCTCATTTTGTCTCCCTCGGTAGAGTGCTGTGGCATCACAGCTCACAGCAACTTCCAGTTCTTGGGCTTAGCTGATTCTCTTGCCTCAGTCTCTCGAGTAGCTGGGACTACAGGTACCCACCACAATCCCTGGCCATTTTTTTGTTGCAGTTTGGCTGGGGCAGGGTTCGAACCTGCCACCCTTGATATATGGGGCCAGCACCCTATTTGCTGAGCCACAGCCACCGCCCCAAGAGACTAAAATTTTTGATAGTAATAGCTCATTTGTTCAGTGATATATGCTAATGAAATATAGCCTATTTAATTGGTTTGGTTCTAGTACTAGTAAATTATTATCAATATTTTATTTTTTGCCCTGGTAGAGTGCCATTGTAGCTCACAGCAACCTTAAACTCTTGGGCTCAAATTAGGGGATATATATTATTAAAAAAGTGAACTACTAGCTTGGTGCCTGTGACTCAAGCAGCTAAGGTGTCAGCAACTTACACCTGAGCTGACAGGTTTGAATCCATCCTGGGCCCACCAAACAACAATGATGGCTGCAACCAAAAAATAGCTGGGTGTTTTGCCAGGCGCCTATAGTCCCAGCTACTTGGGAGGTGAAGGCAGGAGAATCGCTTGAGCCCAGGAGTTGGAGGTTGCTATGAGCTGTGATGCTATGGCACTCTACCCAGGGGGACAGCTTGAGGCTCTGTCTCAAAAAAAAAAAATGAACTACAGTATATGGAAGGAAATCCAAATGAAACATTTAATTTTTTTAACCATCCTAGGCCTTAGTTTTCTAGGTTTCTTCCTAAAGGAAACTGGTGTTAATAGTTTTATGTATATTTCTCCATAGGTAAACTTCAGCAGGTACAAATGTATTTGTATATGTGACCTTTTTTTGAGACAGTCTCACTATATTGCCCTCGGTAGAGTGCTATGGTGTCATAGCTCACAGCAACCTCAAACTCTTGGGCTTAAGCGATTCTCTTGCCTTAGCCTCCCGAGTAGCTGGGACCATAGGCACCTGCCACAATGCCCAGCTATTTTTTGTTGCAGCTGTCATTGTTTAGCTGGCCCAGGCCAGGTTTGAACCCACCGGTCTCAGTGTATGTGGCAGGTGCTGTAACCACTGTGCTACAGGCCCTGAGCCATATGTAACTTTTTTGTAAACATGTACTGGAACTTGTTTTTGCTTATATAACTTAGTGTTCATTTCAGCAGCACACAAGGGTCTGTTTTTATGGCTGCATATTCTATTTGATATATATGCCATTATTCAATGTTTCTCACATGATGATGAACACTTAGGTTTATATTTTTTCCAGATGTTATAGTAAAATAAGTATGGCAACTGGGTGGATGAAGTGGATTGCTTATGCCTGTAATCTCAACATTTTGGGAGGCTAAGGTTGGAAGATTTTGTGAGGCTTGGAATTTGAGACCACCCTGGGCAATATAGTGAGACCCTGTCACTAAAGAAGAAAATAATAATATTATTAGCCAGACATGGTGGCATGCTGCCAGCTGCTCAGGAGCTTGAGGAAGGAGGATTGCTTGAGCCCAGAAATTTGAGGTTAGTTTGTGCTATGATTGGGCCACTACATTGTAGCTAGGGTGACAGAGACCATCTTTACAAAAATAATGTGGAATCAGCGTGGCTGTATATATGCTTATATGCAATGTGCAAATATATCTGTGGGATACATTCTTAGATGTTATCTTAATATTATCAAATACATTTTATTGTTTAATGAACAGAGCATGAGTTTTTCTCTACCCCTTTAGAAAGAAGCCTAAGAAGAGGAGAGAAGAGATTGGGTGTAGAAGGTCGATGAGATTATTAAAAGTTGATCCTTCAGAAGGTTCATTACCTGCAACTCCAACACAGCCAACATTAGTAGCAGATGAAACTGTAAGAAAAAGTGCAAGTATAGTACATTAATTTAATACATAAAATGTCAAAAAGTTCGAAATGTCGATATTAGACTAAAAGTTTATTAAATTATGTTTAATTGGCTCAGTGCCTGTGGCCCAAGCGGCTAAGGCACCAGCCACGTACACCTGAGCTGGCGGGTTCGAATCCAGCCTGGGCCCGCCAAACAACAATGACGACTGCAACCAAAAAGTAGCTGAGTGTTGTGGTAGGTGCCTGTAATCCCAGCTATTTGGGAGGTGGAGGTGGGAGACTCGCTTGAGCCCAGGAGTTGGAGGTTGCTGTGAGCTGTGATGCCATGGCACTTTACCCAGGAGGACAGCTTGAGGCTCTGTCTCAAAAAAAAAAAAAATTATGTTTAATTTATATTTCATTGGTGCCTGAATGTTGTGGTTTAATGAGTAAGATTTCACAGTCATAAGGTTTGGGTTGTTTTCTGTATTTCTGTAGGATTTACTTGCTGTGGGATTGTGGGCTAATTATTTAGATTTTCTAAGCCTTAGTTTCCCCATTTCCAAAATGGCAGTAATATCCTTAGTAAATACATACAGTTTTTTCTGTCAGTTAAAAAAGAAGCCTTGAGCTCGGCGCCTATAGCTCAACCGGCTAAGGCGCCAGCCACGTACACCTAAGGTGGCGGGTTCGAATCCCCAGCCCGGACCTGCCAAACAACAATGACGGCTGCAACCAAAAAATAGCCGTGCGTTGTGGCGGGCTCCTGTGGTCCCAGCTACTTGGGAGGCTGAGGCAGGAGACTCGCTTGAGCTCAGGAGTTGGAGGTTGCTGTGAGCTGTAATGCCACGGCACTCTACCCAGGGGGACAGCTTGAGGCTCTGTCTTAAAAAAAGAAAAGAAGACTTGGGTGGCACCTGTGGCTCAAAAGGGTAGGGCGCCGGCTCCAAATGCCGGAGGTGGTGGGTTCAAACCCAGCCCCGGCCAAAACACAAAAAAAAAAAAAAAGCCTTAAAGCAGTGGTTCTCAACCTTCCTAATGCCATGAACCTTTAATAGAGTCCAAAGGGGCCATGACCCACGGGTTGAGAACCGCTGTCTTAAAGGGTATCCTGAGGATTAAGTGAAATAATATCTATGTCTTATATTGTATTAAGAGCTTAGTAAGCAATCAATAAAAGGTAGTTAGTAATAATAAATAATGTATGAGAAAAATGATGATAGTCCCTTGCTGTAGTTAATTTTATTACTGTTGGTAAATAGAGCTTTTGTTAACAAATTTATTGTTGAAGTGGTATTATATTTTTTATTTAAGAGTGCCTACTGTTTTTAATTCTTTATATCTAAGTGCTTAATTATAAATAGGAAGATAGCATTAATTAGGCTGGGGCTTTGGGAGCTAATTGCAAGTCAAGGTGCTGTGGTCGCTGGGTGTGGTGGCTCATGCCTATAATCCCAGTGCTTTGGGATGCTGAAGCAGGAGGATCATTTGAGGCCAGGAATGTGAGTCCAACCTGGCAACATAGCAAGACCTTGTCTCTACAAAGTGAAAAGAAAAAAATCAGCAGGGCATGGTGGTGCATGCCAGTAGTCCCAGCAACTTGGGAGTCTCAGGTGGGAGGCATTCAAAGTCACAGAAAGCTATGATTGAGCAACAGAGGAAGATACTATCTTGAAAAAGAAAAAAAAAGTGCTATGGGAAGCTGCATAGAATAGTAGCTTTCAAGTTTTTTTCTTTCTTTCTTTTTTTTTTTTTTTTTTGAGACAGAGTCTCAAGCTGTCACCAGGGTAGAGTACTGTAGCATCATAGCTCACAGCAACCTCCAACTTGGGTTCAAGTGTTCCTCTTGCCTCAGTTTTTCTATTTTTTAGTAGAGATGGGGTCTCACCTTTGCTCAGGCTTGTCTGGAGCTTGTGAGCTCAAGCAATCCACTTGCCTCAGCCTCCCAGAGTGCTAGGATTACAGGTGTGAGCCATTGCGCCTGGCTGGCTTTCAGATTATTTTTGAAGCCTCATTCTATAATGAGAAATATATTTACATTGCAACCCATTATATACACATAAACAACTGAAAAGACAGTTTGTGAAATGATACCTTTTTAACTATATGTGATGTTCTTTGGTATTCTCATTTGCTATTCTCATTCACTAAAGTACATTGAATTCACATGCCTAAATGAGTGTGCCTCAAAAAACACTGGTAGAGAATAGTAACAGAGTAAAATCAGATAAATTGATCTGAGTCAATTCTCAGCTTCTCCAGTTATTGACAGTGTGATTTGGGCAAGTCAACTTATTAGTTTATAGGATACCTAGCCTTCATTTCTTTGAACACGCATGATGTGTCATTACTGTTGTTTATGTTGAGGTGGAGTTGTGAAAAATGAGTAACCTTTGGCCATCCTGAGTTTATATTATAGGGCAGAAAGCTAATAAACTTTTTTTTCTTTTTGAGACAGAGTCTCAAGCTGGTTATCCTGGGCTCACAGCAACCTCTAACTCTTGGGCTCAAGCGATCCTCTTGCCTCAGTTTTTCTATTGTTAGTAGAGACCGGGTCTCACTTTTGCTTAGACTGGTCTGGGACTCATGAGCTCAAGCAATCCACCTGCCTCAGCCTCCCAGAGTGCTAGGATTACATGAGTAAGGCACTGCACCCATCCAATAAACTTTTTTGTTTTAAAATTTTTTTTGAATTTTGCAGGCATCTTCCTTATTTATTTATTTTTGAAACAGAGTCTCAAGCTATTGCCCTGGGTAGAGTGATGTGGCGTCACAGCTCATAACAACCTCAAACTCTTGGGCTAAAGTGATTCTCTTGCCTCAGCCTCCCAAGTAGCTGGGATATGGGTGCCCGTCACAATGCCCGGCTATTTTTTTTTTGTTGCAGTTGTCATTGTTTTGGCAGGCTTTGGCTGGGTTTGAACCCACCAGCCTTGGTGTATGTGGTTGGTGCCCTACCCACTGAGCTACGGGCGCCACCACATCTTCCTTATTTAATATGTAAAGGAAGAAACTCATATAAACATCTTGAAAGACATTTTATCAGTATAATCATTTATTTTATTTTATTTATTTTAACTTTTTTTTTTTTTCAGTTTTTGGCCAGGGCTGGGTTTGAACCCGCCACCTCTGGCATATGGGACCAGTGCCCTACCCTTTTGAGCCACAGGCACCGCCCATTTTATTTTAAAAAAGAGGTTTTGAAAATATAAAATCACCAAGTTTTCAGAGGAAAAGTTACGTAACAACTGCATTACTGGGTAATCTTATTTTATTTTTATTATATTATTTCAGGTTAATTTGAGGATACAAAGAATTAGGTTACAATGTTTGCATTTGTTAGGTGGAGTCCCTCTTACAATTGTGTCCCACCCCCAAGAAGTGTGCCATAAGTTTTTTACATTTTTTACAGCAGCCTTTGTTACCTCCTGGGCCTCTAGAAATGGCTCCTGAAAATCAAAATGACAACAAGGAACTATTTAAAGGATTTCTGCAGACATGGACAACAATGAGCAAGGTATCACTTGAGAGGTTTACAGCTTTAGAATCATCTGTTAAGGAAATTTCAATATTTATATTAACTTAGTGTTGTGTTTTGGTCTATTTCATTGTTTCAGACATGTAATAAGAACACTGAGAAGGGATTATCTAGCATTAAAAGGTAAGTTGGAATGCCTAGCCTTTGTTTTACATTTTTTGAGTATTTTGAATTGTAAAGATTATATATCATTACAGGAAATTTTCTACTGTGCAATATTTCTACTCTAAGGACCATTGTTTGCGTTTTTATATATTTCATCTCCAGTGTTGCCACATACCACTAGGATAGAAGTGTTATGAGGGTAGGGACTTCGTCGTAGTAACCAGAACAGTGGCTTGGCACTTGTGGCTCAAGTGGCTAAGGCCTCAGCCACGTACACCTGAGCTGGAGGTTCGAATCCAGCCCGGGCCTGCCAAACAACAATGATGGCTGCAACCAAAAAATAGCCAGGCGTTGTGGCAGGTGCCTGTGGTGCCAGCTACTTGAGAGGCTGAGGCAAGATAATCGCTTAAGCCCAGGAGTTGGAGGTTGCTGTGAGTTGTGATGCCACAGCACTCTACCCAGGGCGACAGCTTGAGGCTCTGTCTCAAAAACAAACAAACAAACAAAACCAGAACAGTGCCTGGCACATTGTATATATTTGTTCAGTGTTGAATAGATGAATAAATTTACATATATTTTTGCTTTGTTATGTTCTAATGTATGTATAATTTTGCATTATGCTCTTTTCATTTGTGCTTGTATGTTATTAGAGTCTTTAAAATTATTCAGTAGTTGTATAATATTCCATTGAGTGGGTAGAATTTTTTTTTTTTTTTTTTTTGAGACGGAGCCTCAAGCTGTCCCCCTGGGTAGAGTGTGTGGCATCACAGCTCACAGCAACCTCCAGCTCCTGGGCTCAAGCAAGTCTCCCGCCTCCGCCTCCCAAGTAGCTGGGATCACAGGTGCCCACCACAACTCCCGGTTACTTTTTTTGGTTGCAGCCATCATTGTTGTTTGGCGGGCCCAGGGTGGATTCGAACCCACCACCTTAGGTGTATGTGGCTGGCGCCTTAGCCACTTGAGCCACAGGTGCCGAGCCGTGTGGGTAGAATTTAATTAACCTCCTTTCACCATTTGGTATTAGAAGTTTTTTGTTTGTTTTGTAGAAACAAGATCTCACTTTGTTGCCCAGGTTGGTCTGGAACTCCTGGGTTCAAGGGATCTTCCCACCTTGGCCTCCAAAGTGCTAGGATTACAGGTGTAAGCCACCATGCCCGCGCCCCCCCCACCCCTTTTTGAGACAAAGTCTCATTCCATCACCCATGGTACAGTGCCATGGTGCCATCAAAGCTCATAGCAACCTCAAACTCATGAGTTCAAGAGATCCTCTTGCCTCAGTCTCCTGAGTAGCTGGGACTACAGGTATGTGTCACCATGCCCAGCTAATTTCTTTTCTATTTTTTTAGTAGTGATAGGGCCTCACTCTTGCTCAGGCTGGTCTTGAACTCCTGAGCTGAAATGATCCGCCCACCTCTGCCTCCCAGAGTGCTAGGATTACAGGCATGTGCTGCTAATCATTGGATCTGGCCTCCTCCCTTTTTCTTTTAAGAGATGAAGTTTCAATCACTTGTTCCTTAAGCTGGAGTACAGTGATGTGATCATAGCCTATTGAAACCTCAAAATCCTGGGCTCAAGTGATCTTCCTGTCTTAGTCTCCCAAGTAGCTGAGACCAAAGGCATACACCACCAACTCTGGCTGATTCTCCCCTGCCTCCCCGCCTTTTTTTAAGAGATGGGGGTCTCACTGTGTTGCCCAGGTTAGGCTAGTCTTGAACTTGTGGCTTCAAGTGAATCTACTGCTTCAGGCTCCCAATTTGCTTGGATTATAGGTGTGAACCCCTACACCTGCTTCTCTAGTTTTGTGTACAGGTGTATTTGTTGAAGTGTATGTGTGTGATAATGGGTTTTTGTTTTCGGATGGATTCCCAAAAGTGGGATAATAAGTCAAATCTCCTGGACATTTTTATGGTGTTTAGTACACGTTGCTGAATTGTTTTCTGAAAATCTTATTTGAACTTATTCTGCTGCTAGCAATATATGTGAGTATGTATACTTAACAGTAACTGCTAGTTTTTGGTGTTATTAAAATTATCAAGGGTAATTTAATAAGAGTAAAATAGGATCAATGTTTGATTTCCTTGGTTACCAAGAGGTGATACTTTCCTATATTTATTTACTAGTTGTGGTATTTATTTTTTGTCTCAAACCTTTTACTTATTTTGCGTGTTGAGATTTGTTTTACTTATAAAATTTAACTTTTTGATTTTCATAGCTACAAAGCTAATTTAAATGGCATGGTCATTAGTGAAGATACTGTTTACAAAGTTACCAGAGGCCCAATATACTCCTTGGCTCTCCATCCATCAGAAACTAGAACTTTGGTAGCAGCTGGGGCCAAATTTGGGCAAGTTGGACTTTGGGATTTGGTAAGTTGTTATTAATTTTTTTGAAGATATTAAATAGATAGCAAATAGTCTAGAAGAGACTGTGCTCAGCCTTCTAGTCTAATTTTTTTGAAGATATTAAAAAGATAGCAAATAGTCTAGAAGAGAACAGGCTAGAGCTATGTGTTTATAAATGTTGCTTGAAATTTACAGTTTTGTGCTTTATGATTCCAAGTTTTAGAAATCTGGAAAAATTTAAATTTGCTTTATAGAACTTTTAACATTTTTAGCTTGAATATCATTAACCATCTGGTCATACATCAACTGCCAGGAAACTTTATTAAAACTTTAAGTGTATATATGAAAAAACTGTACAAAGTTTGTAGTTTTCTACTTATGTTTAAATCTTTCTCTCTCCCTTTTTTTTTTAATCTTTCTTTTTTTTTTTGAGACAAAGTCTCACTCTGTTACCCTATGTAGAGTGCTATGGCATTATCATAGCTTACAGCAACCTCAAACTCTTTGTGCTAGAGCAGTCTTCTTGCCTAAGCCTCCTGAGCACCTAGGATTATAGGTGCCCATCACAATGTCTGGCTAGCTTTTCTATTTTTTAGTAGAGATGGGGTCTCTTGCTCAGTCTGGTCTCCAACTCCTGAGCTCAAGCAATGTATTCTCCTTTGCTTCCCACAGTGCTGGAATTACAGTTGCAAGCCACCGAGTTCAGCCTTTTAGTTATCGTTAAAATATGCTTTGCTCTAGGGTCGTGCCTGTGGCTCAAAGGAGTAGAGCACTGGCCCCATATACTGGAGGTGGCGGGTTCAAGCCTGGCCCCAGCCAAAAAACCCCCCAAAACTGCAAAGTATGATTTGCTGTGGTCTATTTTTATCACCCTGAAATTCAAATGTTGAAATACCCCTCATGGTGATTAGGAGGTAGGGCCTTTGGGAGGTGATAGGTCATGAATGGGATTAGGAACCTTATAAAGGAAGCCCAAGAGAGACCACTGCCTTTCCCACCATGTGAGGTTACAGCTAGGTACCAGAAAGAGGGTCCTTACCTAACGCTGAATTAATTGGAGCCTTGATCTTGGTCTTCCCAGCCACTAGAAACATAAGAAATAAATTTTTGCTGTTTATATGCCCCTCATTTTATGGTATTTTGTTACAACTATCTGAAGGGACTAAGACACAATCCCTAAGCTCGATCAAAATATCTTCCCAGAGAATTGCCTGGGATGATCTCAGTCATCTTTTGATGAGTCAGCAACAGTGAATTTGATTCATTGTGCATATAGTTCTGCATTAAGTGCTTTCAGTAGTTATAAAATTGAGAAAAGCCAGGTTTATGTTCTCTGAATTTATTTTCTAATTGGGGAAGTGGAACAAAGATATGAAAAATGCTAAGGATGATTAAAGGAAATGAAGAAACAATGGTGACTCGAAGTGAGTTGGGGTTTACAAATAAATTTTGCAAGTGCAGAGACAAAGATAACCCCCCCAAATTCTCCCTTAGTTTGGGATCATAGCTTCTCCTTTATTTCATAAGATGTGAATTGGGGTAGGAGGTGAAAGGATTTAACAAAGAAAACTGAAGCAGGGGCTCGGCGCCTATAGCTCAACTGGCTAAGGCACCAGCCATAGACACCTAAGGTGGTGGGTTCGAATCCAGCCTGGACCTGCCAAACAACAATGATGGCTGCAACCAAAAAAAAAAAAAATAGCCGGGCATTGTGGCGGGCGCCTGTGGTCCCAGCTATTTGGGAGGCTGAGGCAGGAGACTCGCTTGAGCCCAGGAGTTGGAGGTTGCTGTGAGCTGTAATGCCACGGTACTCTACCCAGGGGGACAGCTTGAGGCTAAGTCTCAAAAAAAAAAAAAAAAAAAAAATCCAGCACCATGTTCTGAATGAAAACAACTGGCTCCTACATATAAGTAGCATTTTTTAAAATTCCCTGGATATGTTTGGTTGCCCAGAGCTCAATAGTTAGGGAGCTGGCCACATATACCGGGGCTGGCGGGTTCAAACCCTGCCCAGGCTTGCTAAACAACAATGACAACTATAATAACAACAAAAGAGCCAGGCATTGTGGTAGACACCTGTGGTCCCAGCTACTTGGGAGGCTGAGGCAAGAGAATGCCTTATACCCAAGAGTTTGAGGTTACTGTGAGCTGTGATGCCACAGCACTCTACCGAGGGCTATATAGTGAGACTCTTTCTCAAAAACAAACAAAAAAAAAAGTTCCCTGGATATGTCTAAATGTTTTTGTATTTATGCTGCATAGTCAAGGCTCAGTAGACAGCACCCTGCCTGGTCTCTACAGTCAAAGGAGCAAGTCTCACGGAGGTGTGACTCTGACCACGCCTGAGTCCGAGTGTTCACACCTCTCTCTTCTTTTCTTTCTAGACAAACCCCTGTGACAAAGACTTGTCTCAGTGACTGTTCAGGTGCTGCGGAGTTTATCCATTTGAGAAGCCATGGGCACGTCTCTTCCTGGGGAGCAGCCCACATATGCCCTGGGCAAGTCAGTCCGAGATTTTAGGCCCCACATTCCAGCACAGTGAGGCCAGAGTTTATCGTTTGGCTTTTCAAGAGCAATATTCACACAATATGAAAAGGATAAAGCGTTTTCAAGTCCCTTTACCATATTCATTTACGTATTACTAATTATACCTGAGTTTATCTCTTCAGAAAAAGCAGACTAAGGCAGATCTTAGTTTCACACCTCAGCGCACAACATCTTAGCGTTAGACACAATCTCAAAGACCATCTAATCCACCCTGTTATTTCACAGATGAAGAAAGCAAGGCCACACAGGTAGATAATAGCAACGCGGAGCTTCATGGCAATGCCAGCTATTTTTCTGGACCTACAAGTCTGAGAGCCAGACCCTGAGACGCAGACGCAGCCAGTGGTCTGTGGCGTCAGCGTCAGCCTCGTGTGGCCCAGGCCGCAAGTCCTCGGTTCATCTCCACTTTCTTCCCAGCAACGTCGGGTTTCTGAGACTCCCATTCCAGTGCTCTCCTCACCAAGCCACATGCTCATTAGGTGGTTAATTACATCACAAGCTTGAAAGTAATAAAATAGCATTTCTTACTTTTTGTAAATCCAAACTGGCCTTCCCTCCAATTAATGTACATCATTGAGGCTTTATTATATACATACATTTGTGTTTGTGTTTGCAAAGTCCCATTGGTGAGTAATGACTGTGCCACCACCCACAGCCCAGATGGAAATGATTGGAGATCATTAAATAAAACATCGTTAGGTCATTTCCAGCATGTAATCAGCAACAATGGCTGTGGTTAGACTTGTAATATAAACAGATGCAGGAGAGGATGACTCACGGAGCACCAGGGTTACTCCGGCCGCAGGTGTCCCTGACATAGAACCTCTAAGAAATGGGCCTGGGAAAACTGAGCATGGGCTGGGTGAGCAGAGCCCGGGCTGAAGGGACGGCAGCAGGTGCTGAGCATGGGCTGGGTGAGTGGAGCCCGGGCTGAAGGGACGGCAGCGGGTGCTGACTGATGCTCATGAACGTGGCTCGCACTCGAGGTTGTGGAGAGGGCTCTTCCTCCCCTCTCTTACTTCCTCCTTTCCTTCTCATTCCTTCTCTTCTTCCTTCATTCCTAAAAACACTTATCGAATGTCTAATATATGCTCTGGGCAGGGTCTTCAAAGAGACATAACCCTAATGCTGTGATGGCATTCTGGTTCTGTGGCCTAGGCCCAGTCAATTAACTTCTAGAAGCTCAATTTGTGTATGTATAACTGAACATGAAGATGTCTCTCGGGCGGCGCCTGTGGCTCAAAGGAGTAAGGCACCGGCCCCATATGCCAGAGGTGGCGGGTTCAAACCCAGCCCTGGCCAAAAAAACTGCAAAAAAAAAAAAAAAAAAAGATGTCTCTCATGTCTTTAGCTACAGGTTTGCTCCGAAGATCCAATGAAATCAGAGAGGAAAGAAACCTCTATGAGCATTCCCTGGCACGTCCCCCCGGGCACTGCCATGACTCTAATAGCAGGTGATCCTTGAGCTTGGGCTTTGCCTCTGAGCGTATTTTCATTAAACTTATGTAGCACTTTAAAGTCGAGCACATGACATTTGTTATCAGAAGACCTGGATGTCAGTCTCAGCCCCACCATGGAAATATATCGTTTAAAGTCTTAAAGCTTCTGAGCATCAAGAGATTGTTACAAATTATGTAAAAATAATGGTAATAATAATAAAGGTTAGAAATTAGGTGAGTCATTTTTAATACAAGAATCATGTGGTTCAGCGCCTGTGGCTCAAGTGGCTAAGGCGCCAGCCACATACAACTGAGCTGACGGGTTCAAATTCAGACGGGGCCCGCCAAACAGCAATGACGGCTGCAACCAAAAAATAGCCGGGCGTTGTGGCAGGCGCCTGTGGTCCCAGCTACTTGGGAGGCAGACGTAAGAGACTCGCTTGAGCCCAGGAGTTGGAGGTTGCTGTGAGCTGTGATGCCACAGCACTCTGCCCAGGACAACAGCTTGAGGCTCTGTCTCAAAAAAAAAAAAAAGAAAAGAAAAGACAAAGAATCATGTTAAAAAATGAGGATAGAGGGATGTTGATTTTCAGGACTCCCCCTGTCTAAAGAGCACAGGAAGCCATCAGAACCTGAGGCCCCTCTGAAGACAAGACGAGTTTCTGGAAACCTTTCCTGCCACAGCTCTGCTTCTCCCCACTGTCTGGTCAGTACTCACTGAGCAGCATGGACAGGGTCCCCAGGTGAGCAAATCTGAGTGCCACCTGAAGGCATCATGGCCTCCATGAAACAATCTCCCACATGAGGTTATCTCCAGGCGAACCAAGAATGGGCTACCCTTGGCCCACGTGGGCCCAACAGCATGATCCTCCTGGGTAGGGGCTGCAGGCAACCAGAAAGAGGCTATATTTGGCAATAAACATCACCTGCTACTCTGAAATAGGGTAAGAGCAGATAAGGCCACCGTGGGGAGAGAGCAGTAGTAAATGGGAGCTTCCCTGAGCTCTCAGAGGACATGTTCAACAGTGTCACACAGAAGGTACCACGGTGCAGTGGGAGAGAGAGATTAGACTCCAGCCAGAACATAACTGTTTTCATTAAAAGGATTTCTTCAGTGCAGCAAGGAGAGAAATAAAAGTAAGGAGGAGGGGAGGGTGTAGAGGAAGCCAAAGGCAGTGTATAAATTCAACATCCAGAATGCTGAGAGGAAAGAGGGAATCAGACACAGTGAAAACACCTTGCAACCATCCCACAGGTGATCAGCATCTGGTGTGGGTTTGGAGAATTGAGACTCTTCAGCAATACTGAGAAAATCTGAACAGTTAACATGAATTCTGAGCAATAACATAAGAGGTAACAAAGCTCCCATCTCAGCCTATTTGGGCTGCTGTAACTAAAGAACATGGTCCGTGTGGCATAGAAACAACAGAAATAAGGCTGGGAAAATCCAGGTAAAGGGGCAAGCAGATGTAGGGTCTGGTGAAGGCCTTTTTCCTCAAGACATGCCTTGTTCCTCACAGACAGTCTTCCTCCTCACAGACTGAACGTTCTTCCTCACACACTGTGACTTCTTTCTCACAGACTTTGCCTCCTTTCCCTCCTTCTGAGCCTCCTTCCTCACAGACTGTACTTTCTTCCTCACAGATTGTGCCTGCCTCCTCACAGACTTGGCCTCCTTCCTCTCTTACTGAGTCTTCTTCCTCACAGAATGTACTTTCTTCCTCCAAATGAACCAAGATTGAGCCTTCCTCCTAACATACTGACCCTTCTTCCTCCTCACATACTGAGCCTTCTTCCTCACATACTGAGCCTTCTTCCTCACAGACTGAGCCTTCCTCCTCACAGACTTTGCCTCCTTCCTCACTTACTGAGTCTTCTTCCTCACTGACTGTACTTTCTTTCTCCAGAGGAACCAAGATTGAGCCTTCCTCCTAAAATACTGACCCTTCTTCCTCACATACTGTGCCTCTTTCCTCACAAACTGAGCCTTCTTCTACACAGACTGAGCCTTCTTGCTGTCTTTCCATGGAGGAAGGGGTGAGCTAGCTCTCTGGAGTCTCTTTTATAAGAACACTAATTCCATTCATGAGGGTTTTGCCCTCATGGCCTAATGTTCTCCCAAAGGCCCCACCTTCTAATACCAGCACCTTGGGGGGGCAGGATTCCGCACATGAATTTGGGATGGACACAAACACTCCAGTGATAACAGTGCCCGAACAGATATGCACAGCCTCACTTAAGGAAAATGTGGGTACCAGAGGAAATTCAGCAGAACCTAAAAGGAGATAAATCTAAACTGGAACAAAATCAAATCTCTCTCTTCCATACTACCCATCTGCTATGAGCTGACTTGTGCTCCTCTGCCCCCTCCCCCAGAAAAAATAGATATGTAGGAATGCTAATCCCCCACAGCACAAATGTGACCTTGTTTGGTAATAGGGTCCACAGGATGATTAAAAGGTCATTAGGGTGCACCCTGATCCAGTAAGACAGAAGTCCTTAGGAAAAGACAGACGCCCACAGCAGGAAGGGGATGTGAAGACGGGACAACCATCTGCAAGGCAAAGATCGGCAGCAGATCCGCAGTAGCTGGGAGAGGACCAGGAGAAGATGCTCCCTCACTCAGATGCAGCCAACCCTACTGACGCTCTGATTTGGGACATCTAGCCTAAACTGGGTAAGCCACCTGGTTTATACTACTTTGCTGCCATAGCCTGGGAAACCAGCGCACCACCTAAAGGTGCTCACCAGTCCCTTGGTGGGAGAGAAAGAAGAAAGTGGCAGTGTGAATCCCATTCATAAGGACACAGTGCTCTTGCTTATAAATCATCTCATACTGCTTTGTTGAACGGTATGCGTTCCCAGTCTTTGGTATAGACTCACTTCTTTTTTTTTTTTTAGATAGAGTCTCTTTCTCCCTGGGTAGAGTGCCCTGGCATCACAGCTCACAGCAACCTCAAACTCTTGGGCTCAAGCTATCCTCCTGCCTGAGCCTCCCAAGTAACTGGGACTATAGGCACCTGCCACAATGGCTGGCTCGTTTTTCTATATTTAGTAGAGACGGGGTCTCAGAGTCTCTCTGTTGCTCAGGCTGGTCTCAAACTCCTGAACTCAAGGGATCCTCCCATCTCAGCCTCCCAGAGTGCTGGGATTACAGGCGTGAACCACCACACCTGGACCCAGACTCAGTTCTTAAACTGTCTCCTTCAGCCCGGAGTTCAGAGCTCTTTCAAACCTAATCAGATCTAAATATCTGAACTTGGTGTATTGTACAGAGTATTACAGTTGACATTCCAGTAGTCAAAACCAAGGGACTCTTTAATATGGCCTCCATTTATTCTGTCCACATGGGTGATATGATTGGAAGTGCTTTACAGACTATGAGATATTATACAATAACAAGAATATATGTGCCACTGACAAAAATATTCCATTTTAAATTTCTCTTTCTTCTTGACAGGATGAAAAGGTTTTTATAAAACTCCAGGAAAGTAGTTTTAGGAACACCGGGAAAGAATACATATTGTTCCAGCAGGAAAGGGATTGCATGTCGGAAACCAAGTAAAGTCCAGTTACGCCAGGATTAACCTCACAGTATCCCACAAATTCCCCTCTGAAATTGCCACTCTTCTCTCATCGGCCCCCATGCCATGGCACCATTATCTTAATTTCAGGAGCGTCTCTAGGTAGAAGAGACTAATTAGCATTCCTCAATATGCCTACTCCCCTTCTTCTTTAGTAAAAACCCAGATTTTGCCTGGAAGGACAGCTATGCAAAGTAAAGACGAGTTTTCAAGCAACCACAAATATGCTCCCGTGTGATTAATTCTGGACCCAGGGTGTGTAAGAGGAAGTGTGTGCAGTGTCTCCGTCTGTGTGAGCTGTGCCCCCCCACCCCGTAAGGATGCAGGCATGACAGCTCAACCTTGCAACACAGTCCCAAAGCCGCCTCTTGGTCTTGCCACTGTGGAGTGTGTGTCTGCCCCGGACCATACCAAGTCAGTGTCTTTTTCTTTTTTTTTTTTTTTTTTTTTTTTGAGACAGAGCCTCAAGCTGTCCCCCTGGGTAGAGTGCCATGGCATTACAGCTCACAGCAACCTCCAACTCCTGAGCTCAAGCGAGTCTCTTGCCTCCGCCTCCCAAGTAGCTGGGAC
>CAUYTI010131768.1:0-28914 GCA_963575145.1 Galago senegalensis | reverse complement strand
ACAGGCGCCCGCCACAACGCCTGGCTATTTTTTGGTTGCAGCCGTCATTGTTGTTTGGCGGGTCTGGGCTGGGGATTCGAACCCGCCACCTTAGGTGTACGTGGCTGGCGCCTTAGCTGGTTGAGCTATAGGCGCCGAGCCTATTTGTTAAGATATGTGACGAGCACTCCCATGCTGTACACTCATTGACTGAGTAACTGAATTTGTAGTATCTATTAATTTCATGGGTGAAAACAAATTCCCCATGGTTTACACAGCATTTTTTAAATCTCTTTCTTTTTTTTTGTGTGTGTGTGTGAGACAGTCTCATTTTGTTGCTCTCGGTAGAGTGCCACAGCATCATAGCTCACAGCAACCTCAGACGCTTGGGCTAAAGCGATCTTCTTGTCTCAGCCTCCCAAGTAGCTGGGACTTACAGGCACCTGCCACAATGCCCAGTTATCTTTAGAGACAGGGTTTTGCTCTTGCTCAGGCTGGTGTCAAACCTGTGAGCTCAAGCAATCTGCCCAACTCGGCCTCCCAGAGTGCTGGGATTACAGGCGTGGGCCACCAAGCATGGCCACTCTTTCTTTTCAATTCCTTCAGTTTTATTAATGGTTCTTTCCTCCACCTGGATTTTACTTTGTTTGTACATGGTTAACCATCAATTTTGAATATTTCCTATCTTCCCAAATGATACATATTATTTTATCACATACTGAAATTTAAAATACACAGTTAATGGTCATCTGTTTAGACTTTATTCTACATGATGTTTCTGTCTGGATATGCCCATAGTGTTTTATGGCTATAACCATACGATTTTGACAGTTCTAGCATTAAATGTTTTACTATCTAATAAGGAAATCCCTCTTCATTAATCTTTCCAAAATTTCCTTGCTGATCCACTAGCATTTACTTCTTTAAAATGAACTGTAGAATTATTTTATCAAGTTTATTAAAATCTCAATTCTGATTAAAGTCATGAACTGAATTTTCACATTAATTTGAGGAAAACTTATATTTTTATTTTACTGAGTCTTCCATTCCATATGCATAATATACCCTTTGTGTGTGTCTCAATGGAAAAAAGAAAAGAAAATTCTGACTACTACATATGAAAGAAAAAACAGAAAACATCTTTATAAAGGCTACTGCTAGATGCAGTGACTTGCACCTATAATCCCAGCTCCTCATGAGGCTGAGACAGGAGGACCAAGCCTGCAGTGAGTATGCTAGGATCATACCCATGTGGGAATAGCCACTGCACTCCAGCCTTGGCAACTCACTGTGAAACCTGTGTTTTAAAACAAACAAAAAAAAGACTGCAACTTAAAAACTAAAACTAAAAGAAATTTTTCAAAAAAGATAACACTGATAAATTATCCCATAATCCCCTCTTTTTTATACTGCTACTACCTTTTAAAAACTATATCCACTACTTCCTTCTTCAAAATGAACCTTTAATAAAATATCTAAGAACCCTAATAAAAATCACATTGATAACTGAAAAAACAAATTACTAAATTATTTACAAATACCAGCTTTGCCACTTATTGTCAGGGTGACTCTGCAAATCATACCCTATTTTCTCTTCTATATGAAATGAGAGCTTCTGTGCAAATGATCTAAAAGCTCTAAAGAATTTATAAGAGTGATCTCTTTTATGTTCCCTAAATGTGGTATCTTTTCAACTAATTTTTAGTCAAAGGAAATCACACTGGATTATTTTTTCTCCTACATTGTCTATTTTACTTAAACTTTAAAAAATTAAGAGGAACCTCACCAATTCATTTGTGAACCATAATGTACTAATTCTGACCGACCATCCTGAATTTATTACCTTTTGTCCTCGCTTCATTGGCTGTACGCTGGGAACACTTCTGCTCGTATTCTGGTGAGTTTCAATGTGCACACCACTTTCTTTTTCTTTGTCTTTTCCCTCTATTACTTCTAAATCCCCTGAGTCACTTAGAAGTTTTTTCTTCTTCATTTCCCTAAACACAAATGAAGCAGAATCATCTAAATCTTAGAATTTCATATTCTTAGGTGCCCTGAAAAATTTCCATGGGAAGGTGAACATATACAGTATTCTACTTACCTTGATAATCACCCAGCTACAATAAACACAGATGCTCAAATCATCACCAAGGGAAAAAGTGAATAATTTTCACGTCTCATGAATTTATCATTCTTTCTGCCATCCAGCCTCAATACACTGTCACCCTTGACTTATCCTTATTCATTAGAACATCTTGAAGGCCAGCACTGGGATTAGTACTCTTCCTACTCACATAGCCTTGGCAAATCTTAAGTATTTAACAAAACATTGGTTAACAGGATGGTTGAATAAATAAATGGATTTCTAAAAATATGCAGATTCAGGAAGAAGTTCAAATCTATTAGGGCAAATTCTATTCCTGTGGATTTTTTTTTTTTCAATTCCCAATGCCAATGCCTACTCCAGGTCCTCACCACTTCCCACCAATGTCTAATGTGTCCCTTATAATATGTTCTACCGAACTTCTATATTAAATCTTCCTTAATTATTTACCTATGTTAACTTCCCATTTAAAATCTTCCGAAGGTTCTCTTCAGATCACTTTTAGGATAAAGTCCAAAACCCTTAGCTTGTCATTCCAAGTCCTCCACATTTTGTCCAGATTCACTTCTCCAATCTTATCATCTATCAATTCACAAACATAAGCTTTCTCTTCCTTTTACCTCCATCTACTTACCATTTGCCCAAAGCACCATGCACACTATTTCCAAACCCTCTCCTCCTTTTAATGCTAACTCTCCTTGGAGGCTCCCTCCTTCTTTCTTTAACCTCATGTACTTAAGTGGTAATACCTCTTTAAGGTATGTATCTAATGGTATGCCCAAAACATCTGAACTCAGCAATTTCTCATTCCTGAACGACCACATCACTTTCACACACATCATTCATACTTAAGACTACTTCTTGAATCCAGGACTCAGAAGCTTCTTGAAGGCAGAAACTTTGTATTCTGCCTCTTTGTATACTCAGCATCTGGCACAGTGCCATGTACTCAGAGTTCTCTGTAATTGTTTGATGCCAATATTCCTCAAACAAAAGTGCTTTATTTTCTGATCTAGTCTAGAGCCTCTTGCGGGAGTGCTTTTGGTAGTCTTTGTCTTTCCCACTTGGTGGTAGTTGTCCCATCCTTTCTGCCCTTGCTTTTCTCTTTGCCTCTTAAGACGTGCTATTTAAAAAAAAATTTTTTTAAAAAATCAACTAGCACTTTGAGAGGCTGAGGAGGGCAGACTGCTCAAGCTCAGGAGTTCTAGACCAGCCTGAGCAAGAGTAAGACCCTGTCCCTACTAAAAATAGGAAAAAAAAAAACCCCACAGCAAGAGGGTCACTTGAGCCCAACAGCTTGAGGTTGCTGTGAGCTATGATGATGCCATGGCACTCTACCCAGAGTAAGACTCTGTCTAAATTAAAAAAAAAAAAAATCAAGTCTTCTACTCTACATAAACCTTCCCTAGTTAATTTCAGGTATTCCTATTTATTCCTGTCAATATTGTCCTGGAACTAGCCTGTCTATCTCATATACTACAATCATTATTGTATATGTCCATTAATGTAATAAACACTGTTTCATTCAATGATATTTTGTTACAAAGTTGGCAGGGAAAAATTGATTCAGGGCTGAGGCACTGCCTTTGTGGAGTTTACATGTTTGTTAAAGCTTGGTTATTTTAATAAAGGAGGTCTTTGGAACAGCAAAGTGATCTATGATAGCTGAGTTGTCAATAAAGAAAAAATGTTTTTTGTTTAGATAACACAAATATGTTTACCTTCTTTCCTTGGCTGACAAATGTCTCCGGCTCTGTAATTTACTGTCACTCTGTTAAAACAAATAGATAAAAACATGCAAACAGTAACATTATGACTATGAAATTTTTCAAAAAGCAAAATGAAAAAGTATATAAGAATTCTCCCAAGTCACTATAAAGAAAAAAAAAGTAGAGAAGAATATGGTGTTCTTCAGAAAACTTTAAAAGCAGCTTACCGAATTACAAGATTCTTCTTTTGAAGCCAATTTCTGGAGGGACCTAAGAAAACAAACACAAAGGAGTCTGCTCACTGTAAAAACATCCCTTTACAAAGTCCCAATCATATTCTTAATTATTGGCAATTCTACACATTTTCAAATTTGGTAAAATTAGAAAAACATACAACTAAAATTGCTTATCTCAGCCAGACACAGTGCCTCACGCCTGTAATCCTAGCACTCTGGGAAGCTGAGGCAGGAGGAGCGCTTGAGGTCAAGAGTTCAAGACCAGCTTCTTCCACACCAGTGGGTCCAGGCCCAACCTAATGAGGATGGGGGCTCCGGGTGCTAGGCAATGCATGGAGTTGCTGATGGGGGTCTACTTCCTCACCCATATTCCCATCACTCTGTTCTTGGACCTGCAGGCGGCTGCCACGCGAACTCTACCCGGATTAGCTGAGAAATCTCCTGAAGCGGTATGCCAAGGAATGCAGAGACCCTCTGCTGCAGGCTCCCCCTGTGTGGTTTAAGTCTTTCTTACTCTGCGAGCTCTTGTTTCAGCTGCCTTTCTTTCCCACTGCAACATATGCCTTCTTCAAAGGAAGCTGCAAGTGGATCCGAACCCCCGCAATCATCTACTCTGTTCACACCATGGCAACTTTAGTTCCGATTCTCTTCACACTTTTGAGAATTTCTCCAAAACCAGTGGTTTCAAAGGACCTGAGACTTTGCATAAACGAATGACCCCTGTGACTGTCTATGTCCCTTACTTACTCATCCCTTTCAAACTTCTGCTTTTCATGTTGCGGAGCCCCTACTACAAGTATGAAAAAAGAAATGAAGAAAATCACCACTGGCCCAGGGGAGAGAAGCCCAGGGGCAGGTGCCTGCTGGGCTCAGTACAAGGAAACCTGCTCCAAACCCAGGTCTTCAGCAGCATTTGAAACATACAGGCAGCAATACACAAGAGCAAGACGGTGGCAGAAGCCACATCAAACTCTTACCCCTCAAGGGCACTGGGATGAAAAGACTCATCAGCTGGGGGTGGGCAGAAGGTGTGGGCTGTTTCAGGGAAGTGGTGCCAAATACCTCACTATGTGCCTCAGTTCCACTGCAGGACTGCTAACACCAGAAGCTGGCCTACTTGACAAGCTCTTGAGTCATTTGACCTTTAACATTTTTGGCTAAACCCTGGACTCATGATTCTCTGCTGCATATCACCAATCAGCAAAATGAACAGTGAGATGGTTGAGGCCATTTTAAAATTTGAAGTTATATCACTTTAATGTTCATTAAAAATTCTATCATGTTTTCTTAGCCCCACCTCTACCCCTGTGGGAGAAAAAACTATGCAAAAAAGGGTTTAAACTGTTTTCCTGAAGGTTCAGTCCCAGCATGACTTTCAGTCGGAAATGGTTAAACCAGAAAGTATTTTTGCTTCTGTCTTAAAACAGATCATCCCAGAAGAGATTTTTTAAGTTATCCTATATCCAAATCTTAAGTCTTTTATTTTTAGAGACCAACTGACACAGGTCCTTTGCTCTGAAGTCTGACATCTCAAACCTGATCCTTACTGGATAACTTCATCTGACTATTCTTCATCTTGTTCTCAGGAGAAAGGAGGTGGGGTGACAGCTGGGCATGATGTACCCACTGTATGTATATCTTCACATTAGTGCTTTGTATTCCATTAGCTTTATCTAAATCTGCACTCAAGGCCAACACAAAAGATGATGGCCAACGCAAAAGATGGTAGACAACAGGTCCCAGTCAGTTCCCTGTTTTTGCCCGATTTGCTCACAGGCTGTATTGGTTTGATTGTTGGTGATACTGTCTGACTTGTGTGTGTCTGGTCTAAAGAAAAGCTGCTGACCACTGAAAAAAAAAGAGCTCAAGACCAGCCTGGGCAAAGCAAGACCTCATTTCTGCTAAAAACAGAAAAACTAGCCTGGTGTTGTAGCAGGTGCCTGCAGTCCCAGCTACTCAGCAGTAGGAAGATCACTTGACCTCAAGAGTTTGAGGTTGCTATAAGCCAGGCTGAGTTCACAACAATTAAGTGAGACTCTGTCTCAAAAATAAATAAAAAATAAATAAAATAATTGCTTATCTCTCCACACTTTCCATATATATTCTTAAATTGGTGGCATACATTTAAAAATTACAATGTGGCAGGTACTGTTAGATGCTTTATATGCATACAGTTTTCACCAAAGCCCTATAAGTTATCATTCAATTTTCATCAAGGGGGGAGGCGCCTGTGGCTCAAAAGGGTAGGGCACCGGCCCCATATGCCAGAGGTGGCAGGTTCAAACCCAGCCCCAGCCAAAAACTGCAAAAAAAGAAAAAAAATTATTCTTCATCAAGGGAAGTAAAGCTTAAACACACTGTAACTTGTCCAAAGATATATACCAGACAGACTGTGGCCAGTCTGTCTTCTAAGCTATTCCTAATAACGCTTTTATAATTATGCATTGTTCACCTGGTGATCTGTAAAACATTAAAGCAGGGATCCTCAAACTTTTTCAACAGGGGGCCAGTTCACTGTCCCCCAGACGGTTGGGAGGGCCGGACTGTGGGCCCTGGGACGAGTTGGCTGCTAAGCATGACAGGCAGCAGTGGCAAAAACACCTGGTAGGCCAGATAAATGTCCTAGGTGGGCCGCATGTGGCCCACGGCCATAGTTTGAGGACACCTGCACTAAACACTATTAACACTTTTTTTAATGGAAAAGCTTCTTTAAAGAGAGATCCAACTGGGGCAGTGCTGTGGCTCAAAGGAGTGGGGCGCTGGCCCCATATGCTGGAGGTGGTGGGCTTAAACCCAGCCCCAGCCAAAAACCGCAAAAAAAAAAAAGAGAGAGAGAGAGAGAGAGACCCAACTGGTAAAATGAAGAAAAAAATAGGAAGACAGCAGAAGGTAACTGTATTGAAGTCAACCTTAATATTATCTTTTTTTTCTTCCTAGGTTTTTTCTATAACCATTCCAGCTAGACTTGGCATTATCTTTTTAAGGATTACCTCACCATCATTCTCAGCTTACAAAATGAACTTAGAATGTTTGGGGTTTTTTTTGAGACAATGTCACTCAGTAGTGTGTTGTGGCATCACAGCTCACAGCAACCTCAAACTCTTGGACTCAAGTGATCCCCTTGCCTCTGCCTCCCTAGTAGCTGGTACTACAGGTACCTGCCATAATGCCCAGCTATTTTTAGAAACAGGGCTCCCTCATGCTCAGGCCGTTCTCAAACTCATAAGCTCAGGTGATCCACCCGCCTCAGCCTCCCAGAGTGCTAGGATTACAAGTGTGAGCCACTGCACCTGGCCCCTGAATTATGTTTTTTAAATTACCTTTGGGATTGAAGGTGGGACAAATCAATGTTAGTATCTGGATAATTTAATGTCTCTTCCCCTTCCTCCTTCATTTCACCAACAGGATCCTGATCTTTTATAACCTCTTCAGATTCTCCTTCATCTTCAGAGCTTTCTTCCTGAATCAGTTCCTCACTTAGTTTCTCTTCACCACTCTGAACAGGAACATCCTCTTGGTCAACCTGAGTCATGAGCTCCACCTCTGTAGGAGTTTCGTGTAATTCCTCTTTGTCTTCTTCACTGCTAGTGTCACCTCCATCTGTAGAATTACCATAAGGAAAGTCAGTGTGGGACTACCAACAAAGCTAAGTGATTTTCCTAAAGACTTTTCTGAAATTGTTCCATTGACTCCCTATTTCTCTAAAAGATCACCAGAAAAAAAGCTTGTTCATCCCCAAAGGGTAGTTCTTAGACAAAGGAGATAACCTGTATCATGAACAGGCTGAACTAAATGATCTCTAAGATACTTTACCACAATCTCCTGAACATAGTTACCTTTTCTTTTTTTTTTAGAGACGGAGTCTCACTATGTCGCCCTCAGTAGAGTGCTGTGACATCGCAGCTCACAGCAACCTCCAGCTCCTGGGCTTAGGCAATTCTCTTGCCTCAGCCTCCTGCGAAGCTGGGACTATAGGCGCCCACCACCCTCCGTATATGAGGCTGGCACCCTACCCACTGAGCCATAGGTGCTCCCCCATAGTTACCATTTCTACAACAAAAACCGTAACAATAAAATTAGTTGCATAAATTCTGCTGTTTTTATTATAATTTGCACACGAAGACTAAAATAATAATACACGTTATATAAATGGCACATAAGAGGTACTTTTATATTTTTGCAAAAGAAACACTATTAGTAATAACAGGGTCTAGTTGCCTCACCTGCAAAATAAGATGCCACCACTCATCTCATAAGGATGGTTGTGAGAAGTAAAAATAATATAAGTACAGCACTTTACACAGTGCTAGGGACATGGTGAACCTCAATAGATTCTTACAGCACAAGTGGAGTTGCAAATGAAGCAATACAATATTACTCCTAAAAATGAATGACCCGGGACAGAGAATAATTACAAAAGTAGTTTACAGATGACCCTTTCCTTAGTTCCATTTGGTAGGTAGGTAAATTTATTTTAGCAAACATAGTTGCTCTCTGCTTGAAGCAAATACATTATTAAACAAAGTCAAATTCTTGTGTAAGAACCTGCACATTAGGCTTGGTGCCTGTGGCTCAAGTGGCTAAGGTGCCAGCCACATACACCTAAGGTGGTGGGTTCGAATCCAGCCCAGGCCGCCAAAACAATGACAGCTGCAACAACAACAACAACAAAAAAAAGCCGGGCATTGTGGAGGGTGCCTGTGGTCCCAGCTACTTGGGAGGCTGAGGCAGGAGACTGACTTGGCTCCAGGAGTTGGAGGTTGCTGTGAGCTGTGATGCCACAGCACTCTACCCGGGGGGACAGCTTGAGGCTCTGTCTCAAAAAAAAATTGCACATTATAAACTCATCTATCATTTCTAATTCCTAAACCCAAAAGAAAATGTTAATTCATATATACTTGAGTCTATCTCTGCTAGACACATTTATCCATTATCCATTAAATACTGAAGTTTTAATTACATAAGCATACACCAAAGTATTTGTATGGATCTAACTACTTTTTTTAAAACTTTTTAAATTTTTTTTTTGTTTTTGACATGACCAGTCTCAGAATGTTACCCTGGATAGAGTGCTGTGGCATCACAGATGACAGTAACCTCAAACTCTCAGGCTCAAGTAAACCTCTTGCTGCAGCCTCCTAAGTAGCTAGAACTACAAGTACGTGCCACCATGCCTGGCTAATGTTTTTGTTTTTAGTAGAGACAGTAGGGTCTTGCTCTTGAACTCACCTCAGACTCCCAAAGTACTAGGATCACAGTGTGAGCCACCACACCTGGCTGGATCTAACTACTTTTTAATTCACTAGAATTAAGTATGTCTATCTAAGCTTTCCAAAAAACAAAATTCAGTAAAACTGATATCAAGTATTTTTTTGAAATTTAGATTATCCCAGAAGAGACGAGATCTTCTAACTAAAGATTTAGAAGCAAAATCAGATGACAAAAAAAAATCACAATCTAGTTTCTTAAAATGTATAAATTACCCAGCTGTTCCATTTCTTCTGACATGAGTTCACTTGTACAACTCGCCAGCGTCTCCACGTCTTCATCCTGCACCCTGACTTTCCGTTCACCCCGATGTCTCCAAACACAAGACTCATCCACCTACAGAAATAGTTCTATCTCATTGATGGAACTTTAGATAAGACTAATGGAGAAAAGAAAAGAAATACGAAGAAACTGAACAGTACCTTAAAGAGGAAGCTGAACCCCATCATTAGATATGAGGGAGGAAGAAAATTCTTTTTTCCTACAAAAGATAATAGATATTAATGTTTAAAAATTTTGTTTACAAAATATCTGACCCCAATAGTCATTTTCAGTTTGTCTTTTACTCTATCAGAAAAAACATTTACAGAATTTGGCATTATATATAGGAATACTTAGTTATTAAGAAGAAAAAAATCATGCCTGCTCTTGTCTTTTGGATTAGTCAGACGCTGAAAATTCTATTTTCAGGAGAAAGATCAGGTTATATTTTATTACTTTTACAACTAAACTATGTGAAAGCACTTTCTCAAAAATAAAAATATTTAATATACAGAAGGCATCAAAGAACATAAACATATTAAGAAAGGAAAAAACTTTAATACTCAAGTTCTGTTTGTCTTATGCAATTACAAGAGATACAAGATAACAAACGTTATTGGTATATATTGAGTATTACAATTTTAGTACAGTGTTTTCCTTTCTTAAAATGTGTATACATTTTTTGGGCACCCTCTATAAGTGATGAGAAGACAAATGCTAAATATGTCACACCAAGGCAAAAATTTCCATATTTCATACAAACTTCCTATGTGAAATCTGAGTAACTTCCCTCCTGAAAATACTTAGTCCTTCAAACCTATCTCCATAACCAACAATCTGGAGGTATTTTTCATGTCAAGCCATTACCTCTTATCATGAAGCTTCCTGTTGTCAAATATTCTCCAGTTGGGGCTGTTTTAGATACCTGAGGAACACGATTAATACATTATATTCTTCTTTTAAAATACAGTTGTTTTTTTTTCCCACTCAAGGAGAAAGTAAAGTTAGATTCAAATAAGCACCCCTATGTCCTGAAAAGTATACAATTTGGCAAAAATTCTCAACACCAAAGGGATAAATACCCCTTCAATGATAGGTACACCTTTAGGAATCAGTAATAAAATAATAACAAGGTATCCATTATATCAGTACTTTTCTTTTCTTTTCTTTTTTTGAGTCAGTCTCATTATGTCGCCCTTGGTAGAGTGCTGTGGTGTCAGAGCTCATGGCAACCTCAAACTCTTGGGCTTAAGTGATTCTCTTGCCTCAGCCTCCCTAGTATCTGGGACTACAGGCGCCTGCCACAATGCCCTGCTATCTGTTTTTTGTCAGATAGTGAGACAGGGTCTCACTATGTCGCCCTCAGTAGAGTACTGTGATGTCACAGCTCACAGCAACCTCAAACTCTTGGGCTCAAGTGATTTTCTTGCCTCAGCCTCTCAAGTAGCTTGTGACTACAGGTGCCTGCTACAATGCTCGGCTTTTTTGTTGCAGTTGCAATTGTTGTCAAGCAGGCCTGGAGAGGGTTCGAACCCACCCTGCTTCAGTGTATATGGCTGGCACCCTAACCACTGAGCTACAGGCACGGAGCCAAATAAAGCTCTATTCATTAAGTAAAATCCTTTTTTGAGACCTTTTTTGAGATACTTTTTTTTTTTGGTAATTAAATAACCTTTCATTTTAGGAAATAAAGATGACAGCTTTTCTTTCTTTTTTTTCCTTTTTGGAATTTTTTTTTTCCTTCTAAAGAGGCGAGGTCTTGCTCTACGGCACAGGCTGGAATACAGTGGTATAATCACAGCTTACTACAGGTTGGAACTACTGATTCTTCTGCCTGAGGCTCCCAAGTAGCAGGGACTACAGCTATATGCCACCATGCCTCACTAAGGTTTAAAAACTCTTTTTGTAGAGACAGGGTCTCACTATGTTGCCTAGGCTGGTCTCAAACTCCTGGCCTCAAGTGATCCTCTCATATTGGCTGATGCCATGGCACCCTAGCCTACATAACAGAGTGAGACTCTGTCTCAAACAAACAAACAAAAAGTCTCATTTTGGCAAAACAGAAAGTAATAAATAACTTACCTAATAATTTTTTTAAAAATTTTATATAGGTTCTTGGGGCAGTGCCTGTGGCTCAAAGGAGTAAGGCTCTGGCCCCATATGCCACAGGTGGCAGATTCAAACCCAGTCCCAGCTAAAAACTGCAAAAAAAAAATTTTTTTTATATAGGTTCAGTGCCCGTAGCTCAGTGGCTAGGGTGCCGGCCATATACACCAGAGTTGGTGGGTTCGAACCCAGCCTGAGCCTCCTAAACAACAATGATAACTACAACAAAAAAAATAGCCGGATGTTGTGGCAGGTGCCTATAGTCCCAGCTACTTGGGAGGCTGAGGCAAGAGAATTGCTTAAGCCCAAGAATTTGATGTGTTGTGAACTGTGATGCCATAGCACTCCAGTGACGGCAACATAGTGAGACTCTGTCTCAAAAAAAAACAAACAAAAAAAAAACATTCTATACAAACGTAAAATTCCTAAATCTGAGAATGTCTTCATTAATCCCAGTCTAATTAAAAACACTAAATCTCATCCCCAAAAACCTTCTTCAAAAAAGAATTAAAACCTCTTTTTTATACTACTACCGAAGTAGAATTACGATAAATCACAGAATAGTAGATAATCTTGTAATAGTTCTCAACAGTATGAAATCAATAGCAATGCGAAGTCAAATATTATCGAATAGCATTAGCCATTAAGAAGGGCAATTACTAAAACTAAATAAATAAATAAATAGGATATACCTACTTTTCGAGAAGGACCTAGGAGAATTCAGAAAATTTCAAAAATAATGAACTTGAAAAAGACCTTGTACGTCAGTATGCCAATAATAATTGGAACCTCTCTATCTTGTAGAAGTGCATGGCTCACTCACTATCTTCATTTAGGTCTCTGTCCAAACCTTGCCTTCCCAGAAAGAGATGGATGCTTCTTGGATACTTTACGGAAAATGGTAGCCCTTGCCACTGCCTATCCCCTTCGCTGCTTTAGAAAGATTTCTGTAGCATGTATTACCTGACGTTTTTCTCTACCACCAAAATGTAAGCACTTTCAAAGTAGGTACTTTGTCTGCTTTATTCACTTCTATACCTCAAAAGTGGGTACACAGTAGCTCTGAGTAAATTAAGAAAAAAGATCACAGCCCTTATTACCTGATGATGGTACACCCACCAAGCACTAGTGATAACTCGTGCATCCCAAGCAGCACTGTAGCAAAGTGCCATTGTGCCAGCTTCAGTCAAGGTCCGTGGGGGGATGGGTTCTCCTGAAATAACAAAGCACAATATTTCAGTACCAAAGTACAAACTATCTACTGAGCAAGATATGGAAATCACACACAGCACAACGGGTTCAATCATCTTATATCTTAAATACTAATACTTTTTATTTCACCATTATACAAAGTTTCCATTTTTATTAAAAATGTAGGGTGGTGCCTGGGGCTCAAGGAGTAGGGCGCTGGCCCCACATACCGGAGGTGGTGGGTTCAAACCCAGCCCCAGTCAAAAACTCCAAAAATAAATAAATAAATAAAATGCATTCTTTTAAAAAAAAAAGCATTTACATGGCAGGCTTTTAAAGGACCTAAGTAAATAAAACAAGTCAGAGGAGAAATATCCTCTCATTTATATCATAATTCTAACTTCATCCCAGAAAAGATAAGAAAAACCTAACGTTTGAGGACTTCCAGAACTAATCTAGAGCACTTGAATCCTCAAAAGGAAGAGTATATTAATAATATATCCCTTACTTTCCTAATATAGTAGAACCTCTGTAAGCTGACTACCGCAGGGACCATAAACAGACTGGTCACCATGTGGAGGTAGGCAAACCTAAGGAACAAGGCTCACTGTCCTGACACGTGCACGCTCCTTCACTTTCCTGTACAGCCTTTATTAGAGTATCATATGAAACGGTACATACACTGTCACACAAAATCAGTATGGTTACTATGTTCTCATGGTTTAATCATCCTTTCTGAATCAAGAGTCGGTCTTGGTCTATTTCTTAGTACAAACTTAAGTGTAGAAAGCACTCTCAATACTGGCTACTCCACTCAGCACACCTGAGGATTTTTCCACAGCAAATGACTTCAGCTGTATCATCAGATGCCTGACATCCGCGTCCTTTAGACTTTCTGCGATTTCTGTGTCACCCTCACTTGCTTCTTTCACTTCCTCAGCGGCTGCATGCACTTTTACACTGGCCTGCAGTTTTTCAATATTGCTTAGAAAATTGCTTCTGGGTCAGGTGCATTATAGGTTCCCACCTCAGCATGCTCTGGAGCTGTGACAAATTTAACTTGCTTAAAACACTTATGTATCATTTCTAGCTGAACTTTATTCTAAGGAGAACTGACCCAGAGGACAGTATCCAGAACATGGCAGATGAAGCTGCTTCTACAGACAGACCACAGCATTTCAGTGAAGACCCACTGCAGGAGCTGGGCTCAGCAGTGGATTTTACACGTTTTCATGATGTCTTGGTCAAGAGGTTGGATTTCTGAGGTTGTGTTTGGAGGCAGAAATTTCAGTGTCATGTTACTGAGATGATTCACTTGCAGGTGGCCAGGACAGTTGTCCACAGTGAGTAGAATAGGCTGTGTTTTCTTCTTTTCTCAGTCAATGTCCTTACCCACTCCTCAAATAGGGCACCAGTCATCCAAACGTATTTATTTGATCCCCAAATAGTGGGAGGTCTTCAGGTTTCGGGTTCTTGGATGTACATAATTTTGCCCATTTACTAATCACCAAGAGCTTTAGTTTCTCTCTAGTTGAGCTAGCACAAAGAACTGTGAAACATTCTTTAGAAAGATTTCTGCTCTTAAATTTGTCTGCCTTCATAAGGAGGATCCTGTCAGGCATCACCTTGAAGGAGTCCATCCTTGTCAGTGTTAAAAATGTCATCATCTTTGAAGCCTTTGGGGAAGACCAGGAACTTTCTGAGGAACTCTTCCACAACTTCTATTGGAACTTCATTAGATTCTTGTGTTGCAGTTTAAATTTCTCAAGCCAACACCCTGATGCTTGGAAATCTGCCACCCTGAATTACTGTGTGAATTTTTTAGCAACTTCTTGGATCATCACCCCAGAGATTCTGGCCCTGAATACCCTCATTTGTTTGAACCAATGGTTCAGTGGTTTTATCGACTTCATCAGGACAGTTCTCCTCTTCTTCCCTGTAGGTCTCTGCTCTCCTTCCCTGTAGGTCTCTGCTCTCCTTGCCATGCATCTCTCACACTTTAACAGTTTTGGATGTTGCTAACTGTCGTCTTGCTAAAACCAAAATGTTCTGCTATCTCTCTCTGGTTATTGCTTTCCAGAAAATGTAGATGATCAACCTTTTCCTTTAATGTCAGTTTTTTGAGCTCTTTCCCTCTGGCCATCATGTCTCAATTAAATGTAAAATTTTTCAGTAATTGTAGGATATAGCTATATCAGACTAGGCCTTCATGTTGAAAAAATCTTCTGTAACAAGTGATAATAATAAAACATGAAAAAAGAACTTACACTAAAGAAAAAATAATAAAACCAAGGGGCAAAGCCCAAACCTTCCACCCTTATATAGTAGACTCAACTGGTCAACTTATGGAGAGAAATTTAACACTGCATGTCACTGTGCAAGTGGTCAAGATATGACTTACACGGGTGGTCAATGCACAGAGGTCAGTCTTCCACTGAGTACCTAATGTGGTACATGTCCAGTGCATGAAAATTAGGTCCGCAGATGGTCAATGTAGGGAGGTGGTTAACTATTGAGCTTCTACAATATTTTAAAATTGGGATATAATTAGCATTGCCATAAAATCAAGCCTTTAAAAGTGTACAATTAGGGCAGTGCCTGTGGCTCAAGGAGTAGGGCGCCAGTTCCATATACTGGAGGTGGTGGGTTCAAAGCCGGCCCCAGCCAAAAAAACTGAAGAAAAAAAAAAGTATACAATTCAACGGCTTTTAGTACATTCATAACATGGCAACCATCAATATTACCTAGGGATAGAATATTTTTGCCATCCCAGAAAAGAAACCTGTATCCATTAGTACCCATTCCGCACTTCCTCCCCCATGTCCAACCTCTGGCAATCACTAATCTACTCTATTGATTTGCCTATTTTAGAAATTTCATGTGAACAGAATCCTATGTGATTTCTTTCACTTAGCATGTTTTCAAAATTCGTCCATGTTGAGGACATGTACTTCATTTCTACTTAAGTCTCAATAATATTCCATTTTATGGACATACCACAGTGTTCATTCATCAGCTGATAGACATATGGGTTGCATCCACATCTTGGCTATTATAAATAATGCTATGAATATTTGCAAACAGCAGTGCCTATAGTTCAGTAGGTAGGGTGCCAGCCACATACACAGAAACTGGTGGGTTTGAGCCTGGCCCGGGCCTGCTAAACCATAATGACAATTGCAACAAAAAAAGTAGCAAAGCATTCTGTCGAGCACCCGTAGTCCCAGCAACTTGGGAGGCTGAGACAAGAGAATCGATTAAGCCCAAGAGTTTGAGGTCACTATGACATAGCAAGACTCTGTTTCAAAAAAAAATATTTGCAAACAGGCTGTGTGTGGACATGTCTTTGCTTATCTTGAGTATATGAAGGCCATCTGTAAAATATCCAGCCATATAAGATAAAATACAGAGGCATAAACAGCTGGATACTTTCTGGACAGCCCTTACATACTGGCAAATGGAATTGCCAGACCATCTTCTACAGCAGCTGTACAGTTTTCCACTCCCACCGGGCACAGGTTTTGATCTGCATTTTCCTAATGATTAATGATGCTGAGTAGCTTTCAAGTGTTTATAGACCACTCTTCTATCTTTAGGGAAATGTCTATTAGAATCTTTGCTCATTGTTTGTGTTACTTGCCTTTATACTATGGAGTTGTTTTTCCCCCCTCACTTTGTCACCCTGAGTAGAGTGCCATGGCATCATAATTCACAGCAACCTCAAACTCTTGGGCTCAAGTAATCCTCTTGCCTCACCCTCCCAAGTAGCTGGGAGTACAGGTTCCTACCATAGCACCCAGCAAATTTTTTTATTTTTACTCTTGCTCAGGCTGGTCTTGAAGTCCTGAGCTCAAGCAATCCACCCACCTCGGCCTCCCAGGGTACTAGGATAACAGGTGTGAGCCACCATGCCCAGGTACTACAGAGTCTTAAAAGAGTTCTTTGGATACTGGCTGCTAATTGTGTATTTGTGTGCAAATACTTTCTCCTATTGTTTGTTTGGTTCCTTATGATTTTGCTATCATGTCTAAGAAATGACTACAATATACAAGATTATGATAGTTTTACACTTTTTCTTCTAACAGTTTTATAGTTAAAAAATAGTTCTATAAAAATAATTCTTCTATAGTTTTATAGTTTTAGCTCTTAATTTAGGTCTTTGATGCAGAGTCAGTGAATTTTTATAAATAGTGTAAAGAAGAGTTCTAACCTCATTCCTTTGCAAGTGGATACCTAGTTGACCCAGCACCACTGTTAAAAAGGTTATTCTATGGAAAGATAAGCCACAGACTGGTAGAAAATATTTGGAAAAGACTTAGCATATAAAGCACTATTATCCAAAATATACAAAGAACTCTTAGAACTCAACATTAAGTACACAAATAACTTGATTAGAAAATGGGCCAAAGACCTTAACAGATTCCTCACCAAAGATGACACACAGATAATAAGCCCTTAAAAAGATGCTCTACATCATATATCATCAAGTAAATGCAAACTAAAACAACACACACTACACATCAATTAGAATGGCCAAAATCCAAAGCACTGACAACACCAAATTCTGCCAAGGGTGTGAAACAACAGGAACTCTCCCTCCCTCTGGTGAGGATGCAAAAGGGTACCGCCACATCAGCAGACAGCCTGGTGACTTCTTACAAAACTAAATATACTCTTACCACACGAACTAACAATCTTGCTCCTTGGTACTCATCCAATGAACTGAAAACTATGTCTATACAAAAACCTACACATAGGTGTGTACAGCAGCTTTATTCAAAATTGCCAAAACTTGGAAGCAACCACAATGTCCTGCAGTAGGTGAATAGATAAATAAACCGTGGTACATTCAGACGATGTGATATTATACAGCACTAAAAAGAAAAGAGCTAACAAGCATGGAGGAAATGTAAATGCGCACTAATAAGTGAAGAAGCCAGTCTGAAAGGCTACGTGATGTATGACTGTATAACTACGGGGTATTAATGGAAAAGGCAGAACCAGTAAAATACTCACAGTTGCCATGGCTTAGGGAACAGGGAGGAACAGACAGACAGACCACAAAGGATTTTTTAGTGCAGGGAAACTACTAGGTCTAACACTATATTGGCAGATTCATGTCATTATATACTAAGTATCTGTCCAAACCCATAGACTATACAACAAGAGTGAACCCTGATATAAATGATGGACTCTGGGCAGTAATAATGTGTCAACGTAGGGACATCAATTATAACAAATATACTCTGGTGAGGGATACTGATAACAAAGGAGGCCATGCATTACGTGTGGGTCAGGAGTATATAGGAAATCTCTCTTCATTCTGCTAAAGTTTGCCATGAACTCAAAACTTCTCTGAAAAGTAAAGTTTATTAGAAAAAAGGAAAAGGATATTCTAATTCCAATGAATAGTCTTGCCACCCTTACTGTAAACCAGAAGTTCTCAACCTGTGGGTCATGACCCCTTTTTAATAATGAAAATACACTGTGGCATTAGGAAGGTTGAGAACCACTGTTGTAAATTAGGGGGTTTATTTCTAGAGTCTCAACTCTATTTGTTGATCTATCTGTCCATCCTCAGGCCAATACCACACTATCCTGATTATTGTTGCTTTGTAGGACACTTTGAAATCAGGAAATCGGAGTCCTCCAAATTTATTCATCATTTTCAAGATCACTTTGGCTAATGTGGATCCCTAATTTTAGATCAGCTTGTCCATCTCTGCAAGAAAAAGGCAGCAGAAATTTTGAGAGGGAATGTAATGAATCTGTAGATTCTGTAGAGAGTACTGCCTTTTTAGATTGCTCATTAGTAGTGTAGAGAAAATACAACTAATTTTCTGTATTTTGATATTATATCTTGACATTGATGAACTTACTTAATAATTTGTTTGATTCCCTGTTTTTCCAATATAAAAGAGCGTATCTGTAAACAGAAACAGTTTTAATTCTTCCTTACCAGTTTAGGTATTATTTCATTTCTTTTTATTGCCTATGTGGTGTTTCTATGTAGGCCATTACAAAGTTGAATGAAAGTGGCAAGAAAAACAGGTCTGTCTTGTTTTTGACAGTGGGAGAAAAGCATTTAGTGTTTCCCATTAAGTACGATGATTGTTAGCTGTGGGTTTTCCAAAAATACTCTTTACTAAGGTGAGGAATTTCCCTTCTATTCTTAGTGTGTTGAGCATTTTTAACACAAATTGAGTGTTGGAGTTTGCCAGATGGTTTTTCTGCATCAATTGGGTTGGTTAATCATGTAGTTTTTGTCTTTTTTTTTTTTTTTTTATTGAATGTTAACTATGTACATTGATACTCTTCTGGGGTACAGTGTGGGGTTTTCACATGCATTCTGAAATACTTCCATCAAACGTAGTTTTTGTCTTTTATTCTTTTAAAATTACATTAATTTTCATATGTTGAACCAACTTTGCATTCCTAGGATAAATAGCACTTTGTCACGATATATAATTCTTTTACTATGCTGTTTGTCACAATATATAATTCTTTTACTATACTATTCTTTTACTATTTGCTTTGCTAATATTCTGTTAAAGATTTTTGTATCAAAATTCATAAGCAATATTAGTCTATAGTTTTCTTATATCTTTGATTTTATTATCAGGGTAATTGAATGAAATAGGAAGTGTTCCCATCTCTTCAGTTTCTTTAAAGACTCTGTAAAGAACTGGTAATCAGGGTGGTGCCCGTAGCTCAGTGGGTAGGGGTGCCAGCAACATACACTGAGGCTCTTGGGTTCAAACCCAGCCCAGGCCAGCTAAATGGCCAGGCCTTGTGGTGGGCACCTGTAGTCCCAGCTACTTGGGAGGCTGAGGCAAGAGAATCGCTTAAGCCCAAGAGTTTGAGGTTGCTGTGAACTATGATGCCACGGTACTCTACCCAGGGGGCTAGCTTTGTCTCAAAAAAATAAAATAAAAAGAAAAAAGAAAAAAAGAATTGGTACTCAACTTTCTGTAAAGGTATGGTATAGGCTGGGAACAATGGCTCACATCTGTAATCCCAGCACTTCGCAAGACCAAGGTGGGAGGATCACTTGAGGCCAGGAGTTCAACCAACCTGAGTAACATAGTGAAACCCCATCTCTACCAAAAAAAAAAAAATTAACTGGGCGCAGCAGTGTTTGCCGGCTACTTGGGAGGCTAAGGCAGAAAGAGCCCAGAACATTAAAGTTATAGGGAATATAAAGCTATGATGATACCACCGTACTTAAGCCCAGGTACCAGAGAAAGACCCAATTTCAAAAAAAAAAAAAAAATTTACCAGTGGAGCCACCGGGGCCCAGAATTTTCTTTGTTGAGTAATCCCCCCACCTAATTACTAATCTCTTTACTTTCTAAAGGTTTGTTCCAATCCACTATTTCTTCTTGAATCAGTTTTGGTAGTTTGTATCTTTCTAGGAATTTGCCTATTTCATCTAGGTGATCTAATCTATTGGCATATAGTTTTTCATAGTATTCTTTTGTAATCTTTTTTGTTTCTCTTATTTTCTTGGTCAGTTTACCTACAGGTCTATCAATTGCTTATCTCTAAAAAAGAACCAATTTTGTTGATTTTCTATTTTATGTCATTTATTTCCACACTAATCTTTATTATTTTCTTCCTTATCTTTGCTCTGTAATGTTTTTCTAATTTTTTTCTCCTGTGAGAACCAGGACATTTTCTAGTTCTCACAGTACAAAGTTCCTGCCTTGAGATCTTCCTCTTTCATAACTATACACTCCCCTAAGCGCTGCTTTGCCTGCATCTGGAAAGTTCTGTTATACTGTGTTTTCTTTCATTCCCTCCAAAGCATTTTCTGACATCCTGATGATTTCCTTGTTAACCCATCGCTTATCTATGAGTATGTTCACATTTGTGACTTTTCTAAATTTTCTTCTTCTAGTTCACCTTATTATGGTCAGAAAACTTACATGTTTCATAGAGTATCTTATGGAGTTGATCCCAGAGAACAGTCCATGTGTACTTGGCAAGAATAATACAAGCTGAGTATCACAAATCCAAAAATCCAAAATCCTCTAAAATCTAAACCTTTTTGAGCACCAGTATGACTGCTCAAAGGAGATGCTTAGTGGACCTTCTTATTTATTTTTTTGAGACAGAGTCTCACTTTGTCACCCTTGGTAGAGTGCCATGGAGTCACAGCTCACAGCAACCTCCAACTCTTAGGCTTAAGCGATTCTCTTGCATCAGCCTCCCAAGTAGCTGGGACTATAGGTGCCAGCCACAATGCCAGGCTATTTTTTTGTTGCAGTTGTCATTGTTGCTAAGCCGGCTGGGCCAGGTTCGAACTCGCCAGCCAGTATATATGGCTGGTGCCGTAAACCACTGTGCTAAAGGTGCTGAGCCATTAGTGGAGCATTTTAGATTTCAGATTTTTAAATCTGTGATGCTAAACCGGTAAGTACAATGCCAACACTCCAAAATCCAAAATCCTTCTGGTCCCAAGCATTTTAGATAATAAGATATCCAACCTGTATCCTGTTGTTAGGTGGAATATTCTAGAGATGTTGGTTAGATTTACTTAGTGCTGTTCAAGTCTTATACTCCTGCATTTGTCTTGTCTCTAGTTACTCTATGCATGACTGAAAGTTGAGTATTAAAGCCCCAACTTTCATTACAGAATTATCCCTTTCATCCTGTCAGCTTCTGCTTCTTGTCTTCTAGGGCTCTGTTCAGACAAATATATGCTTATAATTATTATATCTTCTTGATGGATTAACCCTTTTATCATTATCTTCTTTATCTCTATTAATTTTATCTTATATTTATACTAAAAATATTTTAAGGAACTAAAATTTTGAATAGAAAAAATATACTACCTGTTGGATTCTTAATTACACAGCTAGTAGCTCCATGAAGATCAGCATGTACATAAATGTCTCCTTAAATAAAAAAAAAATAAGAAATGATACTTTACTATTTCTAAATGTGAAAAATGGTTCCAACTTTAGCACTAAAAAAAAACAAGCTTTAAAAATGTAACCCATAATGACTTTGGCAGATTGAAACCTATTTTGTTAATGCAGCAGGGCTTCAGAAGCCTCACACACTGCAGAGGAGCTCAGCAATGCTACTTTAGGAATATTCACTTTAGATGAGAACTAAGTATCAAAGCATGTTTTCAACAAACCGTAAGTCATCAAGCATTAAATCTTTCTAGCAATTAAATCTGTCAAACAAAATAGCAAAAGATGAAAATCAATGTCTAATACTGAGATAACTGATTCAATCATTTAACAGAAAAATCTTCAAATTTTAATCTTACCTACCTGGTGTCAAGTATCTTTTCACAATTATTTCATTCTGTTGCTGATCTCGTCCACCTATAATTAGATAGTTCTCTGAACTAATAAACCACAGAAATTTCTCAAACCTACCAAATTGAAAGAAAAAAAGTTAACTTTTCCTTATAGCTGCCTGAATTCACACGCTTTTTTACAAACAAAACAAAACAGGAAGCTATCCTGCCTATATAGGTTAAGGCAATTTTATATTTTAATTTAAGGTTGATCAAACTGAATTTTACTAAAAGCCTATAATCCAATTGTCCTAGGATATTCCCAAGATGGTCTTAGAAAAAAGAAATTAAATTCTATGTTTTAAAAAAATTATCTCCTTACTACAGAGATAAGCTTCTGACACTCAAGGATAATGTATAACAGTGAATTATACAAAAGCAAAAGTACAAAATGTCACATAGTCCCCAGGTTTAAGCTTTCTTTTAGTGAGGCACTGGACAGGCTTTGGACTACTGGTAAAAAAGAAAAATTATTTCCCTCTCTGTTCTCAATTAATCATTGTAATTAATTTTCACATATATGACATTCTTTATACTTTTTTAATACAAATGACTAAAAGTTGCCTTTAGAATGGTAAATTTCTTAGCTTTTCTCAAAAGTCAAGAATAACTTCAGTTTTCATGATTAATGCTATCAGGATAAAAAATATAGAATACATATTCATATGATATTTAGAAGATGACATACAATACAAATATTTGCTGCATTATATTTTACTACAGAGATAATATTCTGTATGATTTAATCTATAATTTTTAAAACATCTGTTTAAAAATGATAGAGCATAAAACTAAACTCCCCTAACATCTCCTGAAATATATAACAAAAGGATTTTTATTACTATTTTCTAATCTTGTTTTCAATTAGGTGACAATCATAGTTGAAAAAATATTTTATTATATAAAAAGGTATGGTGAGAGATTCTGCACCCCTTCAGTTCTCCTCACTACCACAGAACAGGGAATTGTGATTACTTTCCAGTGAACCCCTGTTGAGTATCTATTTATTTTTGAGACAGTCTCACTTTGTTGCCCTGGTAGAGTGCCGTGCCGTCCATAGCTCACAGCAGCCTCAAACTCCTGGGCTCAAGCAATTCTCTTGCCTCAGCCTCCCAAGTAGCTGGGACTACAGGCGCCCACCACAACGCTGGGCTATATTTTCGGGATGTGGTCTTGCTCTTGCTTGGGCTGGTCTTAAACTCCTGAGCTCAAGCAATCCACCTGCCTTGCCTCCCAGAGCACTAGGATTATAGGTATGAGCCACCAGACCTAGCACCTATTGAGTCTTCAGGTATAAAAAAGCGAAAATAAAATATATGTTCTTATCTTCTCTTTTTTAGACACAGTACATACTATTCTGCATATTGCTTTTTTTGCTCAATGAAAAATATTTTTTTCTGGCTCAGTGCCTATAGCTCAGCGGTTATGGCGCCAGCCACATACATGGGAGCTGATAGGTTCGAACCCAGCCAGGGCCTGCTAAACAACAATGACAACTACAACCAAAAAAATAGCCAGGCGCTATGGTGGGCACCTATAGTCCCAGCTACTTGGGAGGCCGAAGCAAGAGAATCACTTAAGTCCAGGAGTGTGAGGTTGCTGTGAACTGTACCCAGGAAACATAGTGAGACTCTGTCTCAAAAAAAAAAAAAAGAAAAAGAAAAATACTTTTTTCTCATTATTGAATGGACACTATACTTTTTTAACTCCTCTAATGACAGTAAAAAAAGTTTGTGAAAAACACAGAAGAACAAAGAGAATAAGAGATAAATCAAGGATATATTTTATAATTATCCTAGTAAAATGTATAACCAATAAGCCAATAAAATGAGGCAAAAGGAAAACAAAAGAGAACATAGGACAGATGGGACAAATAGTAAGATGGCTAGATTTAAACCCAAATACAACAGAGACTACATTAAATGTAATTGTATTAAATGCCCCAGGTAAAAGGCAAAGACTGCCAGACTGAGAAACAATACAGGTATATGTGTTCTTTTAAAATGTATGGATATGTAAAGGCTGTAATAGAATAGAAAGTTATATCATGCAAACACTAACCAAAAGAAAAGCTGATTTAGTTATACCTGACAAAGGAAGAAAAAATAGTTACAAGCTAGGACATTTTATTAAAGTTGATAAAAGGTTCAATTCATGAGGAAGATATGGTAGTTCTATATTGGTATCACCTAATTACATAAAGCAAAAACTAGCTGATATAAAAAGAGAAATGGCAAACCCACACAATGTTAAAAACTTTATAGGAGGAATATTATAGACTATTAGATAAAATCTTATAAAAATAAAAACTCTGCTCACCAAAACTCTAGAAAATTTAAATAGTCCTCATATTTACCAATGAATTTGAACCTGTAATGAAAAATTTTCCTATAAAGAAAACTACAGGTCTACTCAACTTCACAGGTGACTTCCATCAAACATTTAAAGACAATTCAAAAGGGAACACTTTGCTACTTGTTTTATGATGGAATATGACCTAGATACCAATACCTAACAAAAATATTATAAGGAATGATAATTTACACCTGTAATCCTAGCAGTCTGGGTACCTGGGTAGGTGGACTGTTTGAGCTTATAAATTAGATACCAGCCTGAGCAAGAGTGAGACTCCATTCCTTCTAAAAATGAAAAACTGAGGCAAGAGGATGGCTTGCACCCAAGAGTTTGAGGTTGCTGTGAGCTATGACACCACAGCACTCTACCAAGGGTGACAAAATAAGACTCTGTTTCCAAAAAAAAAGAAATGAAAATTATAGGCCAATTGTATTTCTCAATGGAGATATCCAACACAAAAACTGGGAGAAGAGACAAATACAACAAAATCTTGAAAGCTGGAAAACAAAGGGACAAGTGATAGACTCAAGAAGCTGAATCCTAACCTGAGAGTGGAAAAAGCCAAGAAACAACTCAGCTGGCACTGAATAACTTGTCAAAAGCTGAAAAATGGCAGCACAAGTACTTAAGGAAATCACGTTTAAGGCGGGTTAAAAACAGGAGGACTGGCTGAAAGTCTGTTCCAGAAGCAGTTAGTTCCCTAAATTTTCTTTCTAGTTCTAAATATATTTTAACTCCCTTTCCACACCATAACAAAAGGCAAGAGGTTAAGTCTCCAGAAAGGGTACAAAGATGATTTCTGGACAAGGGTATATATGACACAAGTTTAAATAGGGGTAAAATATGTAAAGCACGGCAAGTAAGTAAATGAATTACTCAATTACTGGATAAGAAGACTCCTAGCCCATTGTTCCCACTCTGCTCCCCAAACACTGACCTTCAAATGCAGAAAAGACAAAGAAGCTTATTTTGGGAAATGAGTCCAGCTCAAGAGGCAAAGAGCTAAAGACAAGGAAGGTTCTATACAAAATGACCCATATAGATCATTTCACAAGCCCAACTATGCAGGGAACTTCCAATCCACATTTTAATACCCTACTATAAAATACATATAGGCAATCAAGAAGCAGCAGACATTAATGAACGTCTCTAACATAAATGCTGCAGACACCCAACATACGGAATAAAGGGGTAAGTGGTAGGCTTGTTGTGGGTGTGCCAACGGACACCAAGTTGGAACTATGCGGGATGATTAAGTTTAGAGTCCAATGTACAACAGGAGGATTACACTTAATAATACAATATGATAAAAAAATACAATATGCTATATAAAATATGATATGCTGGAAATTTGCTTGAAGTGTAGATTTTACAGGTCCTAACCACAAAAAAGGGTCACTATAAGATGATGACTATCTCAGTGTGCTTGACTGTAATATCATTTTACTAAGCATATGTATTAAAACATGCTGTAGACCTTAAATATAAGCAATTAAATAAAAATACCTGGAGAAGATAGAGACCTACAAGAATATTAAAAATATTTAATACATCAAAATTAAACAGCTAAAAGAAACTATTTCTTTTAAAAAGGAACACTCAAAGAACCAAAAGTGAGTTCTTAATGATAAAAACATAATAGGAAGAAATAAACAACTTAGCAGTTAGGACTGAAAGATAAAGCTGAGGAAATCTCTCAGAATGTAGAACGGAAAGACAAACAGCTGAAAATACAAAATGTGACAAAATTGAAGGACCAGCCCAAGAGGGCCCAAATTTAAAAAATGGGATTTCCAAAAAGAAAAGAAAAAAACAGAACAGAAGGCAGGCACTTTTTCAAGAATTATTTAAGACAATGACTGAGAACTGAAAGTTCTAAATTAAAAAGGCCTATAAATGTATCCAGCATATGGATTAAAACATCATCACCAACCTACATCATAGTGAAATTTTGGGAAATTTGGAGGAAAAAACTGAGGAAAAGAAAATAAAATCTACAACAGCAGGCTCGGCGCCTGTGGCTCAAGTGGCTAAAGCGCCAGCCACATACACCTAAGGTGGTGGGTTCAAATCCCCAGCCTGGGCCCGCCAAAAAACAAATGATGGCTGCAACCAAAAAATGGCCAGGCGTAGTGGCGGGCGCCTGTAGTCCTAGCTACTTGGGAGGCTGAGGCAGGAGACCGCTTGAGCCCAGGAGTTGGAGGTTACTGTGAGTGTGATGCCATGGCACTCAACCCAGGGCGATAGCTTGAGGCTCCATCTCAAAAAAAAAAAAAAAAAAATCTACAACAGCAGTTCTCAACCTGTGGGTCGTGACCCCTTTATAACAATGAAAATACATACTGCATATCAGATATTTACATTACAATTCATAATAGTAGCAAAATTAGTTATGAAGTAGCAACAAAATAATTTTATGATTGGGGGGTCACCACAACATGAGGAACTATAATAAAGGGTCATGGCATTAGGAAGGTTGAGAACTACTGATCTACAAGCTTGCAGAAAGGCAAAAACAAGTTTTATACGTTAACTATCAGAGTAAGATCAGCTTGCCCAAGGTCAACTATGGAAGTTACTATAACAGAGCAACACCTTTCAGTCTAAGAAAAACATACTTTGTAACTACAATTCTATACCCAAACAATTAAGTATGAGATTTTTTTTTCTACATTAGAGACTTGAAAAACTTTATCTCCTATTCACCCCTTCTCAGGAAGCTTATGAAGCACAACTCCGTCAACCAAGAAAAAGTATGAGATCCAGAACAGACAATCTAACACAAGGAAGAGTAAAGAGAATAATAAAAGGGGGGTCATAAAGCAATATAAAATAAAGTTGGTCAAAAAGCTCCAGGAGAGACCGCTGCAAGATGATGCTGATGGAATTCTAATGTGTTTGAACACACATGGAAAGAACTTGGAAGAACTTGATGATAAATTAGTCATAAAACAAAAATATAAAGAAAACAAATAAAGCAAGACAATTTATTGACTCCAGGAAAGACAAAAAACTAAGTAAGGCAGGAAAAAGAAAACAGAATACCATGTGGTTCAGCTGTGACTATAATTTAAGTATTCATAACACCATCAACGCTGAACACGTGTCAATCTTAACAAAACCCTTCTATAACTTTGTGTGTATGGAACAGAACACAAGTGGGAAGGTGGGAAATCCTCATCTCCCACAGGTGAAGTCAGCAGTGTAAGACAGAAAAATTCAGCTGCGGCAATATAAGCATATTACTAAAAGAAATGAAGGTAAACACTGAAAGAATCATCTAAAAGAATTGCAAGTCGTTTTCTTGGGAGTACAGATAATAGGAGCAGGGTGAAGAGCTTCAGGGCTACTAGTTTTTCTAGCAACATTTCAGAACTTAATTTTTTTTTTTTTTTTTTGAAACAGAGTCTCAAGCTGTTGCCTGGGTAGAGTGCCGTGGTGTCATAACTCACAACAACCTCTAATTTTGGGGCTCAAGCAATCCTTTTGCCTCAGGTTTCTTTTATTTTCTTTTCTTTTTTTTTTTTTTTTTGAGACAGAGCCTCAAGCTGTCCCCCTGGGTAGAGTGTTATGGCTTCACTGCTCACAGCAACCTCCAACTCCTGGGCTCAAGTGAGTCTCCTGCCTCCATCTCCCAAGTAGCTGGGACCACAGGCGCCCACCACAACGCCCGGCTATTTTTTGGTTGCAGCCATTATTGTTGTTTGGCGGGTCTGGGCTGGATTCAAACCCGCCACCTTAGGTGTATGTGGCTGGAGCCTTAGCCGCTTGAGCCACAGGCACCGAGCCTTTTTTTCTATTTTTAATAGAGACAGGACCTCACTTTTGCTCAGGCTCGTCTCGAACTCGGAGCCTCAGACTCCCGGAGTGCTAGGATTATAGGTGTAAGCCACCGCACCCAGCCAGAAATGTTAAATTGTCTACACAAGGTGCATGTATAACTCTGATAAAAACAAAACAAAAAGCACTTACCAATATACTTTTCTTGCTTTTTGAATAGAAGTAACAGTTTGAACTTCTTTTAATGTTTGCTTTGTCTTCTTTTCTGCTGATTTGAAGGCCTATTTATAAAGAAGAGTTTTAAATACAATTAGTTACGAATTTATTTAAATAACACCAAAGAAAACGCTGGGGCAAGAAACAGATTTTAAAAATTACAAAATGGCACTATCTAACACACACAAATATCCATACTTGAAAGTAATGAAGTAACAAAAATATTCTGCCTTAAATATTAAAATAGTTTAAGGCTCGGTGCCTATAGCTCAACCGGCTAAGGCTCCAGCCACGTACACCTAAGGTGGCGGGTTCGAATCCCCAGCCCAGACCCGCCAAACAACAATGACGGCTGCAACCAAAAAATAGCCAGGCGTTGTGGCGGGCGCCTGT